>MU224442.1:157944-203978 GCA_018584345.1 Thuja plicata
AAGGTTCCAGAAATCTAGCCATTAAGGCCGACTACCCTTAGCATTTAATTATTTTTCACTTTTATTACAAAAGGGTTGGCTTTAAATATTTACAAAACATGAGATTAGGTAGCCCAACTTTCGGAAGTCATAACTTTTGAACCGTAGCTCCGATTGTCTATTATAACCACTTTTCAGAAAGGGGAGATCGCGGTCTATAGTGCCTAACTAGACAAGCGCTAATCAGCCAGGGATTCGACCTCCATTCGGAGCCTCTAAGGTCCTAAAAATTGAGCTCAAAGGTTTTGCACCCTAAAATCTCAACAGTAAATCCTTAATAACTTCGCCAATATAGATGATCTGGCAATGAAATTCAACTGGCATTCTTATATGACTAAGATGAACCTTCACTAGAAAATTAGAACATTCTGATTTCAAATGACCAACTTACTAAAAATAGTAAGTCTCCAAAAATAGTAGATTTGTACAAAATAGCCCTTAATTAATAGAAAAACACATATTTTTGGGTGATGCAAGATTGCCCTTACACCCAAGATGCTCCTGCATCAGATTGGCACCTCTAGATCAATCTGGCTTTATGGGCCTATTGTACCAGTATAAGAATGCCAACAGGGGCCACGCCCTTTGCTTTAGTCTATGGTGCAGATGTTGTACTACTTATTGAGGTTGAGATTCCTACCTTGCGAGTCTCTTTGAAAGGCTTCATTACAGATGATGACATTAAAATATCTCAGCTTCAAGAGCTTGAGTTACTGGATGAACATCAGAAGGTGGCATTCGATCATCTTAGAGAATATCAAAAGAGGATATCTAAGAGCTATAACAAGAAGGTTAGACCAAGAGACTTCCAAACGGGTGATCTCGTCCTGAGAGAGAATCCTAAAAATTAGCAACAACGGACTCAGAAAGGGAAGTTTGAGACGAACTGGCTTGGTCCTTATATTATTACTATAGTATTTGGGTCTAGCACTTATCATCTCTCCACTACAGAAGGTGAACCACTCAAAGAGCCCATCAACGCTCTTCACCTGAAGAAATTCTACAGTTGAGATATCTTCTGCATGCTCATGTACATACTTTATTCTGAAAAATTCCTAAAAATTGAAAAATTTCCTGAAAAAATGATCATCTTAGTGAAAACCTGGCAAACAGTCGCTTTGATGTATCTATTATCCTGGTGAAAATCAAGTAAACAAGCACCTTGATAATACCAAAAAAAATGAAAAATAGAAAAATAGAAAAAAATCAAAAAAAGAAAAAGAACAAAAAAATTGAAAAAATTGAAAATACAAAAAAAGAGAAAAAGAGAAAAATGTGCCATTGATGAAAACCTGGTAAACAGGCGTCATGGTATAAAAAATAGAATTTCTTCCAAGATGGTGAAAACCTGGTAAATAGGTGCCTCTTGTTTCACAATGCTTTATCTATCATAGCATATCTTTTCTTTCTCCCATTTGCTCTTTTGCTTTCCTTCTTCAGTTTGCTTTCTCGCTTTAGTTCACTTTCCTACTTTAGTGTGCTCATGCTTTTTCTTTCCGTCATCTTCGAGATTTTTCTCAACCTCACATGGATTGAAACTGGTCACACTCAGGCGCATGTTCTTGGTCTAAGGGGCATTATCTTATCTTTTTGCATTGGTCACCAGTGGTTCTCACTACGTTTTCCTGTCGATGGTTCGTGGCATTTCATCTCTTCTTGAGACTCTCCTTCGCATTAGTCACCAGTGGTCCTCACTGTGTCTTCCTGTTGATGCTTTGATCTCGTTATTGATCTTTTTTCTTGAGAATATCTTGCAACAGTCACCAGTGGTTCTCACTGAGTCTACCTACTGTTGCTACATTGCTGAGATTTCTCCCATCGTTTTGATATTTGTTTGTTCGGCTTCAATCCATTCATCACTTGGGGGCATGGCTCCCCACTTGGATCGCCTTTTGGTTTACACTTGAGTCATTAATCTTGTCAGAGGACAACTCTCTACTAGCACAAATTGGTGTTTCTCAACACCTTAATCAAACAGTGTTTTTCAACACTCTCTTTGGACACATCTGTGTTTTTCAACACACTTCGGATATCTCACGATGTAAACACCTCTCGATAGCAATCAAACACATTGCACTCACAAGCACAACAGGGTTTTTCAACACCCTAAACATAGACACATTCATAAGCCTTGAAACATACTAATATATGATTGACTCTTTCTTTGTATGCTATCTGTTCTTATGAATTTCACTAATATTTTCTTTGTCTACTGCTTGTTGGTGTGGTTTCGATGATCCAGCAATGTCAAATAAACAGGGTGTATGTGATAAGAGCTTCTGCATTAAGGTGGAAAAGCCTCACAACCTCAATCTTGTTTATTTGTACGCCAAGGGGAGGTCCGAATTATCTCCTTGACTATTATTGCTATGTTTTTTTACTTATGAACTTTTACTATATCAAACTAGAAACAATGTTCGGGTCACCTTGGCTTTTGTGTCTTGGTTCTCATATTCGTTTCCTATATTTTATCCGATGAAAGTCATATTGATATTCTTATGGTCGCAGCAGCACTAGTAAGGATTGTATTGACTTCGATGATCCAAAAGCACCTGATGATGATAAATATGATGAGTCCAACAACCAAAGTCCTAGGATTGCATTTAGCTTAGGCTTGCATTTGCATTATAGGCTTGCATTTTCATTTTAGGCTTGCATCATGGTAGTTTGGTGCTCTCTTCATTATCTTCTCATTCTTCAAAGGTCCTCATCTTTCATCATGGTTTCTTCTCGACTGCACGAGTGTCTGGTCCTCATTCTCGATCCTCATTTGTGTTCTTTTGGTTAGTACCTATTGTATATTGTGAATATCCTGCATGAGATGATTAGTACCATTGCATTCATTGCATTACATTCATTTCCAAAAAGTGTATTTTCATACATTCATTTGTTTACATATATCCATAAACATATGTATCCATTATAAGCATAAATCAAATCATGCATAGCATTTATCCATATAACATCTATCATAGCATTTTTAGACATCAATAAAACATGTGCACAAACATTTGCATATTTCATCCATGGCATACATTTCTAATCCATACATTTCTAATCCATACATCTAATCATATAGGAAATCATCTCATAAAACATACACATTTAAAAGCAATATATACACATGTACAATGATGCCAAAAATTGAGTTCATATATATCGATCGGTCTGAATGTACAAGGGTGCTACTCGAGCACAATATGTCAAAATGGTGGTGCAATATACATCAAAATCTAACCACCTATAGGAGGTGGAGGTGGTGGTATGCCTTGCTACTAAGGGGGTGGTATACCCTGCTGCTGGGGAGGAGGAGGTCCCGCTGGAGGTGGTCCTGGTGGAACAACCCGTGCACCAGCATACTCTGTGAAAGGCAGAATCTGATCCATTGCCTCAAGTACTGCAATAGTATATGCAGCATAATAGTAAGAAGCCTAAGCAGCCTCCTATCTGGTCTCTAGCTGTTATCTAGCCAGTGCCTCTCGTAACTCCTAGATCTCCCGGTCTCGCTCTGATATCTACATATCTCGAATGATCATCTATGTATGGAGCTCATCATGCTCCCTCTGAGTATGTTAGGCTCTCTCTCTAACCCTCTAGAGAGCCTCTTGCAACTATGCTACCTGTTTTCCTACTGGGGGATTAGTCGAAATAGCATTAACCATCACTATTTCATCTCCCTTCTTGGCAGCTCTGTCCTGACTGCCACTAGGCCTAGCACCCGAATCTGATCCCATGGGTCTCACAGGAATAGCAGTCTGATGTGTCCATGGTCATACAACTCTCTCTTGCTGCTGTAGAGGTGGCTGCTGATCCTATGGCTATTTTCCTAGTGGAGGAACCTGCTGCACTTGCTGCTGTGGTGGTGGCTGCACCACTTGAGGTATCTAACCAACTGGAGTCATAAATCTTGGAAAAGGGTGAGCTAACATGTAGTCTCTGTATGCAGGTGTCATACCTGCATTTGTCACCGCACTCATATAATCCCACCTAGCTAGTGGTACTCGGGTGTCTATCATGTTGCCCCCCCTGTCAAGTAATCTCTGCCACCCCTTCTTCGTCTCATCGACAAATCAGGCATATGTACAATACTCTAGAGAAACGTCCTGTGACCTCCTGAAATGTCATAATATGCGCATGAGAAAGAAGCACTCAATGACAGTAATGGTATGTCCTATCAGAGGACGTGAATAGAACATGTATGATAGCTCATGACGAGCATCATCCCAAACCTCAGTGGCTACCCAAGGTCGCCAATGAATGCAGCCATATCATCAATCTGTGCCCTCCACTACTCAGTCTTACCCAGCGTGGGCTGGGTCATCAAACCGACATATCTGTAAATGTACTTCTCTAATGGGTGCTATGTATCATGAAATATTGACCTACATACGGGAAGGTGCTCCCAGGCCCAGATCTGCAAAATGATGACTCCTGTCGCTATAATATGGGCACCCCGATACACAATCTTGTGCATCTCATGATACATCTATGTGAGCATGCACTCGCCCCATCCAAAAGTGACTACAGGAATAGCCAGCATCTTCTGGAGCATAACGCCCCAGCCGCACTCTAAACCGTGCTGACCATGATCAGGAACCAAATGGAAACTCAGAAATAGTGCAAGCACAACTACCAAGGGATAATATCTACCATAAGTCCATATCAACTCCTCCCATGAAATGGCCTGGCCCATCACCAAATCATCTTGAAAGATGGCTCTCAAAGCCTGTGTACCATCTCTCAGCTATGTGCAATACTCTACATGAGATCCATGGAATGACACTCTCAAAATCTAGTATACATCCTCCGGAGTCACCATCATCTCTCCCTACGGCAAGTGAAAAGTATTCATCTCTGAATGGAAATGCTCAACCAGGGCACCAAGTAATCTCTGATTCACCTGAATATTGGGTACATCATGCATATATGTCAATCCCAACCCGTCAATATGGGCCCCGTCAGCATCTGATAGTCTTTGTAACAACCCACCCATGATAGGATGATGAGATCTGAAACCGATGTCTAGGAGGTCAACCTACAAAGCAAGTGATAAAATTAGATCAGTACCTCAACAATGATGATTTTTCAAAGCAAAAGACAACAAATGCAGCTATGGACCTATTCTATAGACAGTTTAAGATATGGCAACTAGTTGACTTTGTGACGCAACAAAATGATAATGTTTGACTTTCAGCCAGTTTCCCATGCGAGAAAACTCTTTTCTCACGTGAGGAAACTCTTGTCCCACGTGAGCTTTCTGGCTCACGCGAGGCGGGATGTGTTCTCGCGCGAGATTCTAGAAATCTCACACAGTGTACGCACGCTCCTCAAGCAAGCACTGGGAGGGGCCCGCGTGTAGAACCCCTAACCTGCACGAGGATTTAGATTCATCGCGCGAAAGGAAATTAGGATCGGTGTGAGGAAACTATTTCCTCGCGTGAGATTGGGCGACACAAGTTTAAACTAGCCCTAAAAACATGCTAACACTAAAAATTGATAAAAAATTTCAAAAATACAGGATCAGGTTATGATTACTTACAGGTGCGTCATACTCCACTGGTCAGTTGTGTCGTCGGAAGCGATCAAATCGATGTGTATGCATGGGAATGCTATCAATATCAGTTGGAGCCCTCACCATCGCTAAAGTCAAAAGGTGAATAATGATTTGAAAATGACCTCTCCGGGCCTTATATAGCATTTGACCTAATTTCTCAAAGTGCTCTATTTTTTGTGAAAGTTGTACCCTTGGCTAAATGGACTGTTTTGAATCCATTTTCATGATCAAAATCAAAATCTGACACTCCTAAGTATCTCAAAATCATTTTTTTTAATTTTGGGACTGACACGATCGGACGCTTATGTAGTCAATTTTTCTGGCATCGCTTTCTTGTTAGAATTATCTCTTGTCATCATTTTTCTTTGCTTCTGCAATCTTTTCATCAAAGTCAACTCTAGTCAATTCTGGTCAACTATGGTCAAACCTAATCAACAGGACCTCTTGATCACTCTAAATCGATTCTGCTCTCTCTTGATCTATCTTTCTTTGAGATTTCTCGCTCTCATCATTATGATGTGTCATCTTTCAATTTCGCTCTTGAGCGGGCAAGATGATTGCATCATTGAATCTTTTCGCATCATTTTCAAATCAGTCTGATCTGAATCAACTCCCCATCGCTAGGGGCATCTCATCACTTGGGGCATATTTAGTTTTTTGTACCTTATGGTCAAAATTGGATATTCCATGATCTTGAATCTCTAGGGGCATCTTGATGTCTTGCATCTTGTCATCTATCTTTCTAGGTATCTGAGCAATCTAACTCGGATCCTCAAGGATCAAGCTTTGTTCTAGAGATGATTCTTGAAATCTCATTGGGTATTGGGGTAATCTAACCCTAATTCCTGAAAGTTACACTTCGTTATGAAGATGACTCTCAAAAACTCTTTCGACCGTTATCTAGGCAATCTAACCTGTATCTCAGAGGGCTAACCTTTGTATTGGGGCAATCTAACCCTAATTCTGGAGATAGTCCTAGATCTTCATCAGCTATCAGTGGTCATTGGGGCAATCTAACCCTGATTTTGATCTTCTCTCAGATGATTCTGCTTCTTAATCTGATTGGTGTCTTGGAAACCTAACCTAGACTTCTAAAATCTTCATCTTCACTTCAGACTATTCTTTGAATCAATGCGTTGCTCGCACATCAATTCAAAGAGGGGAAAAATGTAACACCCCAAAATTGACACCTAATAATCCAATCAATTTTGGTGCATTCCTTCAATTTTCTCATCTTTGATGTCCTATTGTACTAGGCAAATTCTTCCCCTAATTGACTTTAATTGACTGAGTTTCAAATGAAGAAAACCCAAATTTGCATAAATTTGACATTATATTTAATTCCTAAATTCTCAGAGTTTGTTAGCTTAAAACCCCTATGATTAATTCATTTAATCCTAAAGTCTTAAGTGGTTTTAATTAAATCAATTCCACCCCCTTTAGCTAATATACATAAAAGGAATTGAAAGGTTATTTAATTATTGGGTGAATTATCCTCAAAAAGGAATTCCATAATTCCATGTGAAAGGACACTCGTGTGGCAATAATCCACCCTTTTATTTAAATAATCTTTGTATTTTTGTCTCAAATGGAAATGAAGAGGCCACCATTTATTTTCAAGAAACTCTTCACCCTCTTTCCATGGTTTTCTATAAATTGGACCTCATATCCTTCATTTTGGAGGATGATTTTGGAGAGCATAAAATCTATAGTCAATTTTGCATTTAATTTATTTCATGATTTTAAGCTTAAAATTGCATAATTAGGTTAGTTTCAATTGGAATTGAAGATATATTTCTTTCATTTATGATTCATTTATATGTCAAACATTTCAATTTGATTCTTTCAAGCTTTCTAGATTAATGGCAAATTCCTTTTCTAGTTTAAATGCAATTTCCATTCTAGATTAAAAGCAATTGAATTCTAGATTAGGAGCATTTGGTTTTCATAGATTAAATGTAATTTTCTTCCATAGATTAGGTGTAATTCATTCTTAGATTAGTTGCAATTCACTTTCTTAGATTAATTTCATCTCTTTTCATAGACTAGTTGCAATCTCATTCATAGAGTAATGGCAATTCCATCTTTTCTCACATTCTAGAAATCCTCCATGCTAGCAATGGTTAGGTTGTTGGCTCTTATTCTGAGGGTAAAATTGACATGCACAAATAATTAGGAGGCAGAAAGTCGTATCAATTGAATTTGTAGGATACACAATTCATGTTTATCTTTGTAAATTGAACAATTGAGTAAAGACTATGTTGGGTTTGTGTATGATTTAGAGGTCACATTCAAGCACACACAGCATCCACCGAGGGAAATAGCTGAAAATATTGGGGATAAAGGGTTAGATTATATATATAGGGTTTTTTCTTTCATTTTTTTTGTTGCAATGAAGGTTCTAGACCAAGAGTGAAGTCCTATGGCTGACTGTTAGGAACAGGTGAGCCTAGACAGGGTGAAGTTGGATTTGGTTCGAGCTCCCATGATCTTGGGGAAAGGACTTAGAGGTATTTTAAGAATCCCTAAAGAGTCTCCTTGAAGGATCCAAAGGTTGGAGGAGGTGAAATGAAGTTTGAAGACCAATTTGGTGGCAATTGGTCAAGACTGGTCCAGAGGCCTAATTAATAGGCTAAAAACTAGGGCCTGGTGGAAACTAGGGTTGTTAGTGCATCCAGAAGTTAGGATTTTGGATTCTAATAGGGTTGATGGATACCTTGAATATTTTCAAGGTCTTCTATATTTTTTTTTCAAGTATTTGAGAGCTTAAGCCCAAAAATAGTGAAATTTGACCTACTAGGAAACAAGCCAATTAGGCCTCCTAGTGAATTTGATACCAATTGGATTGGTAACGTATCCATAAGTGTGGGAAAGGATTCTAAAGAACTATGAATGGGCCAAGAACATAGAAAAGAGTCTAAGGGGAAGTATGGGAAGATCCTAAGAAAGGGTTTGGGATTCTAGGGGAAAATCTAGTGAAGAGGCCTAGGTGATTGAAGAGCTAGTTGGACTAGTTGAACCTAGGAGTATTGGAGTATTCAACAAATCAACTATAGCTTGGAGAAGAAGTTGATAGTGAGTGTCTTGGAAATCCACATTGGAGAAGAACACAACGAGAGGAAACCATTGGATGGTTAGAAGAGAGTAGGAGCACTTTGGGGAACTAAATCACTAGAACCCTAAACCCTCTGCATCAGAGTTGTATCAGAGCCAAAAATTCTTGAAGTTTGTGTATGTCTAAAGGGGAGGAGAGTCAAGAGGTTGACAACATGCCTCCTAAGGAAATGAGTAGAGATGCTATTGTGGAATTGGTCCACGGCCTCTAGGAGAAGGCTAGTGTGTCAGAAACAAGGAGTAAGAAGAAAGTAACTAAATGGGGATATGATAGTGAGGATGAAGAGACTGAGAATAAGCTAGGAGAATCCAAAGGAAAAGAAGTGGAGATGGATAAAGACCAAAAGGTGTCCTTCGATGCCTTCAAATCCATCAATAAAGATAGTATGGAACATATACCTTTCTATTGTGGAAGCTTTAATGGTGAAGGGTTTTTGGATTGGCTAGAGGCCATAGACAATCGGTTTGACTATAAAGAAGTGGCAGAGGAGAAGAGGGTTAGCTATGCCAAGGCTAGACTCAAAGGATCTACATTGGTCTGGTGGAACATGATGCAATATGATAGGATAAAAAATGGAAAGAAGAAGATAGCTTCTTGGGAGAGAATGAAAATCAGATTGAGGGCACAATTCTTTCCTACTGACTATGAGATTCAGATGTATCAAAAGTTTTAGAACTTGAGACAAAAGGATATGACAGTAAGTTCCTATACTGAGGAGTTCCACAAACTGAGCCTAAGGGCTAGAAGATAAGAAGAAGAAATGGAGAAGGTATCAAGGTATCTAAATGGGTTGAGACAAGGGATACAAGATGAAATTAGTATGATGGCTCCTGATAGTATGCACACGTATTTTCAGTTAGCCTTGAGAGCAGAGGATAAAGCTAGAAGGAGGAATGACTTCCATAAAAGAGGAAGGGGTAGTAACAATAAAAAAGGATTCAGAGGCAGGAGTAATTTTGGTAGAGGACAAAGCCCAAATGGACTAGAGGAGAATCAGTCTATGGATAATAGTGGGGGAAATCAGTTCATAGGGTCATTTCAAAGAGGAAGATACAAAGGAAGGGGATCACCAAGAGGTAGATTCTAGTCACAAGGAAGATCTAATTCATTCTTTACTGGTAGATGTTATAACTGCAATCAAGTGGGTCATACAATAGGCAGATGTCCTGAAAAGGCTACCTCATCTTCTATGGGAGATAGAAGGAATCAGTTGGTACAAGACGATGATACACAAAGTGTCACTTCTCCTATATACAAGGTAGGGCTAGTAATGGATGGAGAGAATCTAATTTTGAGGACTTTGTTGAAAGTACCTAATACCATAGAGCCACCTCAAAGAAAGAATTTGTTTAAGACAACTTTTAGGTCTCATGGGAAGATTTTCAAAGTGATAGTGGAATCTGGATCCACTGAGAATATAGTATCAACAGAGATGGTGGACAAACTATAAACTTAGAAGGATACCTCATACCACTCCCTATAAAGTTTCATGGTTAAACAAGGGACAACAAATAGTGGTAGATGAACAAACCCTAGTGGAGTTTGAAATAGGTGAGTATAAGGACAAGGTCCTATGTGATATATTTCCCATGGATGCATGCCATATTCTTTTAGGACATTTATGGAAATATGATATGAAGGCTATTTATGATGGAGAAAGGAACAACTATGTAATCACCAATCTAGGGAAGAAGTTTCAAATGGATCCATTGTAGGAACCTAATGAAGAGAAGCATGTGGGAACCAGTGTGATGCTCTTGACTGGAAATGAATTTCTAAAATCTATAAAGAAGGAGAGAGGAATCTGTTGTGCAATGATAGTGAAGTCAAAGGAAGAGACCAAGGAGAAAGCCAATATGCCACCAGAGGTGCAAGCATTTCTGGAAAGGTATCATGACATAGCGGATAATGGTTTTCCAAGTGCATTACCACCCATGAGGGATGTGAGTCAGTAGATAGACCTCATACTTGGAGAAAATCTTCCAAACAATGCAGCATATAAGATGACACCAAGTCAAAATGCAGAGATAGCAAAACAAATTCAAGATTTGTTGGAAAAAGGACTAATAAGGAAGAGTTTGAGTGCTTGTGCTATGCCAACTATCCTTGCACCTAATAAGGATGGAAAATGGAAGATGTATATGGACTCCAGGGCTATAAGCAAGATTACAGTTAGATATAGATTCCCATTGCCACGGATTGAGGATTTGATGGACAATTTGGGAGGTTCATGTTATTTCTCCAAGGTGGATTTGAAGTCACAGTATCACCAAATCAGTTTTAGGCCTGGTGATGAGTGGAAGATAGCCTTCAAGACCAATGAAGGGTTGTATGAGTGGTTAGTAATTCCCTTTGGCCTGCCTAATGCACCTAGCACATTCATGAGGCTCATGAATGAAGTGCTAGCAAATTTTATTGGTAAGTTTGTAATAGTATATCTTGATGACATTTTTATATTTAGCAGGTCCAAGGAGGATCATATGAATCATTTGGAGATGGTCTTTAGGAGGCTACATCAAGAGAAGTTGATGATCAGTCGGGAAAAGTGTGAGCTCCTGAAAACTGAATTAGTTTATCTTGGTTTTGTGGTTGCTAATGGATGTATGAAGATGGACCCTGATAAGGTTAAGTCAATTTTGGAATGGCCTACACCTAGGTCCATAGGTGATGTTAGGAGTTTTCATGGATTGGCCTCCTACTATAGGAAATTTGTAAGAAATTCCAGTCATGTATGTGCCCCTATCCTCAACACTATAAAAGGGAGAATCAAATGTCAGTTTAAATGGACTATAGCAGCAAACCAAGGATTTGAAATGTTGAAAAGGAGGATAGAATAATTACCTACAGTTAGATTCCCTAATTTCAATCAGCTATTTGTGGTGGAGTGTGATGCTAGCAAGCTATCCATTGGATAAGCGTTAAGCCAAGAGGGACACCCTGTGGCATTCTTCTCAGAGAAGTTAAATGAGGCCAAACAAAATTACTCTACCTATTATTTGGAGTTGTATGCTATGGTACAAGCCCTTAAAAAATGGAGACACTATCTCCTACCAAGGGAATTTGTGGTCTACACTATTTACCATGACCTAAGTTTCTTGAATGGGCAAGAAAAACTGAATCAGAGGCACCTAAAGTGGGTAGAATCTCTGCAAGCCTACACATTTGTCATCAAACATAAGAAAGGGGTTAGCAACAAGGATGCAAATTCTCTTTGCCGAAGAGTATTAACTATATAGGAGATACAATTGCAGAGTGTGGCGATGAATGACTTGAAATACCTCTACAAAGAGGATAATGAGTTCAAAGATGCCTACGAGGGATGTGTAAAGTTCCAACAGGGGTTCAAGGTGGAGTTCACTAAGTTTATATTGTAGGAAGGACTATTGTTTAAAGTACATCTCATGTGTATACCTCAGTGCTCAATGAGGGAGAACATTATGAAGGAGAAACACAGAGGAAGCTTGGGAGGCCACTTTGGAGTGGATAAGGCATTGGAGCAAGTGAATAGGCATTATTATTGGCCTAAGTTGCAGTAGATGTTAGGAAATGTGTAGAGAAATGTCAGATCTGTCAGAGGGAAAAAGGACCAAGTAGTAACAGTGGATTGTATCAACCCCTATCCATACCCCAAAGGCCTTGGGAGTGCCTCAGTATGGACTTTTTTTTGGGGTTAACAAAGACAACAAGGGATCATGACAGTGTGATTGTTGTGGTGGACCATTTTAGCAAAATTGCTCACTTCATTGCATGTAAGAAAACCAATGATGCTTCCCAAATTTAAGGTCTATTCTTCAGAGACATTGTAAGGATCCATGGATTTTCACTTAATATAGTAAGTGATAGAGATAGTAAGTTTGTGGGTCACTTTTGGAGGACCCTTTTGAAGATTATAGGTACAAACTTGTCTTTCTCTTTAGCCTACCATCCACTGTCAGATGGGAAAACAGAGGTAGTAAATAGGTCACTTGGGAACTTGCTAAGATGATTGATTAAGCAACATGGACAATCATGAGATCACATCATAGGACAGGCATAATTTTCCTATAATGACTCCATTACTAGGAGTACTGGTAAAAGACCCTTTGAAATAGTATATGGGGTCAATCCTAGAGGGATCTTAGAGTTAAGGGATCTCAATTTGAAGGACAAAAGGAGTGCCCAAGGGGAGTCAGTTGCAGAACAGATGAAGGAGCTTCATGATCAAGTCAACAAGACTCTACAAAAGCAAGTGGAGAAGTATAAGTCCAAGGGAGATCAGACAAGAATGGATTTGCAATTCAAGGTGGGGGATTTAGTACTTTCTTATAGCAGAAAGGAAAAACTACCCAAGGGACAACCTACCAAGTTACTCATGAAGAAGATAAGACCATTGAAGATATTTCACAAGCATGGAAAGAATGCATATGAAGTGGAATTGCCTCTTGATTTGGGCATTTCACCATAATTCAATGTATGTGACCTGTATCCCTATAAGGGACCATCTCTAGACACAGGTCAAACCACTCTTACACATTTAGGAGATGATGATTGGGTAAAAGACTTGCCTACCCCGATCCCACTGAAATTGGACAGTATACTAGATTCTAAGGTGATCAAGAAGACAAGGAATTCTACCTAAAAGGAGTACCTCATCAAGTGGTAGGGACTACCTAAAGCTGAGGCCACTTGGATGACAATGGAAAACATTCTGAAGCATGGGGTCACCATTGAAGACCTCCTAACTCAAGGGACTTGAGTTCTTTGTCCCAAGGGAGTATGGTGTAGAGAACCTCCATTTTTTATGTGTTTGGTGTGTTTTAGGCTTAGGTTAGGTTTTTGGTGTGAGTGACAATAAGGTCCACTAAGTTTGATCCAATTTGGTTCATCTCCATGTTTGTAAGAGCCAAATGAGCTCATAAAGGATATTGTGGTCAATTTGGCCTAAAATGGAAAAGTGATATTTTTGTGTAGTTTGGGTTTAGTGTGTCTCTTAGGACCCTAAATTTCCTAACTAGGGTCATAGAAGTCAACCACAACCATTGAGTTGACAAAAATAGTCAAATAACACAAAATGCAAAAAGTTGCTCGAGCAACTTTTGCAACTTCTTGACAAGAAGTTTCCAACTTAAGTTAGAATGGTTGTAACCACTCATGCTTAGTATATGAGCATGGATTTGATGATTTTGGAAGGTTAATGAAGTTTTTGATTGAAGAACTTATTTTTTGAACTTCTGTATGGATGCTTTTGACTGTATTCTTGTAATTCAGAGTGCTTTTTGCATTCTATATGGCTGTCTATAGATTGGGAAAGGAGATCAGACCCCATAGGGTGTAGTGTTTCAAGATAGATTTCTTTTTCATACTTTAGTTTTCTTTTAAGTTATAGGAGTAGAGAGTTACAATAGATTTAAGGTCACTAGTCTATAATTCCCATTTGCAGAGTCACAATGCCAAAAATGGCTCTAACCTAAGCATCCACTAGGGGTAATGGCTGAAAGCATAGAGAATGAAGGGTTAGAGTCTATATATATAGGATTTTTTTTTATTTTTTATTTTTTTCAATGAAGTTTCTAGACCAAGAGTGAAGCCCTATGGCTGACTGTTAGGAATAGGTGAGCCTAGACAGTGTGAAGTTGGATTTGGTTCAAGCACCCATGATCTTGGGGAAAGGAGTTAGAGGCATTGGCAGAAGCCCTAAAGAGTATCCTAGAAGGATCCAAAGGTGGGAGGAGGTGAAACAAAGTTTGAAGACCAATTTTGTGGCAATTGGTCAAGACTGGTCAAGATGCCTAATTAATAGGCTAAAAACTAGGGCCTGGTGGAAACTAGGGTTGCGAGTGCATCCAGAAGTTAGGATTTTGGATTCTCATAGGGTTGAGAGATACCTTGAATATTTTCAAGGTCTTCTATGGAGTTTTTTCGATTATTGGAGAGCTTAAGCCCAAAAATAGTGAAATTTGACCTACTAGGAAGCAAGCCAATTAGGCCTCCTAGTGAATTTGATACCAATTGGATTGGTAAAGTATCCAGAAGTGTGGGAAAGGGTTCTAAATAAATTTTAATGGTCCAAGAACATAGAAAATAGTCTGAGGGGAAGTATGGGAAGATCCTAAGCAAGGGTTTGGGATTCTAGGGAAAATCTAGTGAAGAAGCCTACGTGATTGAAGAGCTAGTTGGACAAGTTGAACCTAGGAGTATTGGAGTCTTGAACAAATCAACTATACCTTGGAGGATAAGTTGATAGTGAGGGTCTTGGAGATCCACATTGGAGAAGAAAACAAGGAGAGGTAACCATTGGATGGTTAGAAGAGAGTTGGAGCACTTTGGGGAAAGAAATCACTAGAACCCTAAAACCTCTGCATCATTTTTCTGCAAGATAAGTTTGCATATAATGACTCAGTGAACATAAGTGTGGGTAAAAATCCTTTTTGAAATTATTTATGGGTTAAAACCAAGAGGTGTGTTTTAATTGAGGGATATTAGTGAAATTTATAGGATGAGTGTTGAGGGTGAAAATTTTTCAATATCCATGAAGGAGATTCATCAAAAGGTTAAGGAACATATATAGAGGAATGTGGGTGAATACAAGCAAGGGACAAAGCAAACAGGAGAGAAGTCCATTTCAAGGGTGGAAATATGGTCTTATCTCATTTGAGGAAGAAAATATTTCCCTGGACATTATTCCAAAATTTAAATGAAGAAGATAGGTCCATGTAGATTTGTACATGAATTTGGGCACAATGCCTATGAGATAGAACTTCCTCTAGTAGTTGACATTTCTCCTATTTTTAATGTATCTTACCTATACCCTTATAAAGTATAATTTTTTTTAGATGATAATGTAGGTTCATGAATATTTTTAGATGACGACTTGGTCAACTATCTTCCAGCAAGCAAGCCTTTGTAGTTGGAGTTCATCATTGATAAGAAGGAGCTCAAAAGGATAACAAAAAACACCTATTTTTAGTACTTGGTCAAATGGTAAGGTCCTCCCATGGAAAATACCTCTTGGATGTTTGAAGATGACATTATAAAGCATGGATACATAGTTGCAGATCTGCACTCAAGTGGAACTTGAGTTTTCCCGCCCTTGGGAGTGTGGTGCAGGGGCACCCTTGTGCCTATGAGATATTTATTTTATTTTATTTTATACATTGCTAACTATTTTTTTTTCTTCCCTTGGATCGAGTTGAAAACTTATTTGTTTCCATAAAAAACCTATTTTAGGTGACAAGGGAATGAATCTACTTTAATTTTATTTTTCTTTCATAAGGATCTATTCAAATTTGATTAAGATATCAAAGTTTTTTATGAAAACTAACAAAAACCCTACCTAGGGTTTGTAGAGAGGGAAAAATGATTTTCTTGCTTTTCTACTGGTGAAAAACTCTATAACTTTTGTAATCACTTGTAATGGTGTATATTTTCTTATGCTAGAGTTCTAAAATATTGTGAGAAGGTTGGCACATGTTTTTGAAGATATGTAAATCTGATATTCATGATGTATTAGACAGACAATGTATTGAGGAATTTAATTTTGGAGTCACGAAATAGAATCTGTTGCCTGTGAAGAGTGGAAGAAATTAGAGATTTTTAAAAAAAAAAATTTATTTTTAATAATAATAATAATAGTTATTATTATTATTATTATTATTATTATTATTATTATTTATTTATTTATTTATTTTTATTTTTTTGGGGGGGGGCATATCAAGACATACTCCAAAGTATGAATGGTGTGTGCAGTGAGCAATATTTTCACAAATTCAAGGTTATAGGTGTAACAATGTTCAGTTGTCTCAATATTGGAAAGGGTCTAAATAGTGTCTCAAACTAATACCTTCCTATGGTGAGGTCTTGTGAAAAAATATGTCAAGAACATATAGACTGTCATTATGAGACTCTGTGTGAAAGTCACATATAAGTAGTAAATGGTTAGTAATCTATTTTCCATTGCTTGTCAACATCAAATGTTATCTAAAAGCAATATCCTATTTTATCTTTTGCACTCTATTGAAAGCAATAGAAAGTAATCTTATCTTTTGCACTCTATAGAAAGCAATAGAAAGCAATTTCCTATTTTATCTTTTGCACTCTTTGCACTCTATTGAAAGCAATAATCTATTTTATCTTTTGCACTCTATTGAAAGCAATATCCTTGATATTAAAAGCAACCCTAACAGAGTTATCCTCCACCAAGGCCTCCTCCTCTGTCTTTTCTAGTTTCACAAAGCCATATGCCTAGCACCCCAACCCCCTCTGATTATTTAGATGATGCCCCAGGAAACGCCCGCTGAAAAAGCCGAAAAGACCTCCAACTCCTCCTCCCGGGCCATCCGTATCACCCAAGGGCCTGTGAAGTCTGAGAAAAAATCCCATTAAAAAAGTATTAAGATCCCCACCCATAAGAAGGATGGCATGGTGGACTCTTATGTTTTGGACTCCGTGGATTGCATGGAAGAGAAAGGGGCTGACAGCACACCTGAGACGGATTTTAAGCCAAAAAAATAGAAAATTACGGAAACCCAGGTCAATTTGGAGGTGGACCTAAGCGGTTCTGGTCGTAGGAGGTCTAATAGAATTTCCAAAGAACAATGCAAAATCAAGATGCTAGAGACGGCCTCCAAAGAGCTCTCCCTAACGGAAAATGCCCCCCACTCCACAAATTCTAGAAATGTTTCCTCAGAAGGCTATATGAGCCCGATTGCTAATACTCCCTTGACCAACCCCCAGAGAGCTATGAGTCCTACCCCACTCTAAAGCCCCCACTGTGACCCCCAGGTTAAACCCCTCTCCTCTGGAATGGAGGAAAAAAACAATTTCGCAGGCACCCTTAAAAGTAAGTTTGTGAGTATTGACAAGGAAATTGCAGAGATCAAAAAGGGTATGCAGGACCTGATGGACCACTGCAAGAGGAAAAACAAATTTGCTTTGAAGGTGATGCATGCCTCGGCGATGACCCTCTGTAACATGCAGGAGAAGCTGGCTTATGGTAAACTGAAAGCGAATGAAGATAACAAAGACCTGTTCCTGTTCCTCCAGGAGGAGTGGGCGAGAACCCTGCTGTCAAAAAAGCTAGGAGAGAAGAATTAACATTGTTGTCTATGGTTCCGATTTTTTTGGCTGGGCTTGTCCCTCAGTTCCCCTGCTCTGTTATTGGGGTTAATGTTAAGTTTAGTATTTTGATTTGGCCGAGCCCTACGTGGCTTAGTGACAATATTTTTGAAGATGCTGATGATAGTTACTCTGGTTTTATCTTTTTGAGTAGAACTGATACTTTTGTTTTTGATAGAGGCAGAACTTTTAATGTCTGTGATAACCTACTAAACTGCTGTAAGCTTCGATTAGTGCCATTAATATGCTATTAATGTGCTACTAGTCCCCTGTTCCACGGGCCAGCACCCTTTTGCTGCTTTTTCTATCAAAAACATCAAATGTTTTATGAGACCAATTGGATATATGGTGAAAGAGGCTCCTATGTTGTTGGTTGCTATTGACCCAGTTCATGTATATTGTTCGGTCTTGTCCTTTTCAAATTGTCAATCTAAGTCTCAAGAAGACCATAATTGAGAAAAGCCTAAGAGTGGAAGTTGTATGTTGTTCCTACCATGATTGAAAAGACCATGGTTGTAGGTATTCGTTTGGAAGTTGTTCCTTACCTTTGTATCACACCATAGAACCTGTTGCATGCCATTGTAATAGACAGGAGTATTGAGTTCAAATGAGTCAAGGTAGGTCGAAGACAAGCCCTAAAAACAAGCCTTAGAACCCAATCATGTTGGAGTTTGATGAGATACTTAGCAGATAACCTATTGTAAGTCCTTCCTCTTTATCAGTATGCACCTCCTTCAATGCACGAAAGAAAAGAATTATATTTGCACATTTCTTTCAGATATTATAGTTAGAAATGATTTGCTTAACATAAACGCAAAGTATGGAAGCAAATGAAAAGCGTGACATTTTTGAAAAAAATCGTTGATAATATATGGTCATATAAATGTGATGGCTTTGAATACGTATAAAATTAGATGAAAGAGAGCAGCGAAGGAGGGGTTCCTTTGCAATTGGGCATGGTTGATTCTTTTGCATTTTCTAGTGCAGTCAATAAAACTATGTTTCAATGTCAAATTTTATGGATGTTCACCGTGTTTGTCATATTATGAGATTCATGTAAATTTTAAAAATGGGCATTCAACCTCAGGTCACAAAAAGTCCTTTTTGAGTAGCTAAACTAAATTGCAATCTCAGATTCGTGTAACTATTAACAATACTTTTACATCGCTGAGAAATTATTGGATCGATGTTGTATATCTTCGAGAATTTATATGGAATTATGTCACCATTACCTTAGCAGCACGTGCCAATATTGTCACCACAAGTTAGCCATTTGTTCAAGTCTAGCTTGGATTCATAGGGCTTATTATGGAGGTCCACAGAATGCAGTCTTGAGCTGATAACGATCTCCGTCCTTTCCATTCTGTTGCTAGACTTTCTAAAGTGTGCAATATCTTGTCTTGAAGCCTGTTTTTCCATTTTAAATTTTTTTTGACAATATTATAAAGAGATCTTTCTAGATGTTTAAAAACTTTCAAAGGTGATTTTCACTTTTTTTTTCACTGTTCCTTTTTAGCTAATATGACGTGTGAATTGTGGCGAAGTTTCTTTCAAAAAAATAAAGTCTATTGGCTAAATTTTAGAAGTCAACAACGATAAAAAATACTCTCGGGAAGTTCTGGTGCTTCACCTCTTGAGCATCACCTAGATGCAATAAGGACTAAGTGTTCCATTCATTCTCATGAAAGATGGGTTCATGTGAATGACTATTCACGAAATGTGGATCAATGAGTTTCACTCAAAAAACTACACAGTTAAATCCCGATAGCAATATCACAAAAAAAACTCTTCCTTTCATAATTACAAGTCAAGTTTAAAAATAATGATAACTTATACTAAAATATAATGTCATTACCAATTTGGTTTGACGACTAAATAGAATGATAAAATTTAAATAGGAAAGATATTTGAATTGATAAATTAGTTATTGACTAAATAAAATAATATGACCTTAAGATAACAATAACTATATGATTATCACATGCAATCAATTATTCACAATATTTTCTATTTCAATACCCGTCCCATTATTTTTCAAATTATTTTACAAAGAACATTAGATTGAGAAACAATATAATGAAATTAAATTGTTGCATAAAATTATAAACGATAAATTATTTATAAAAATGCATTATATACATATAAGGTCATGATCTGATTGAGAAAATATTATTCGAAACAAAAAAATTATAAGAAAGATGTCTATAAGACTTGTTTATAAGTTCACAGATATATTGAAGTTAAGATGAGGCATGTGAAATCCTCAATAAGATGTGATAATATATGAAAGACATATGAACTATTTGACAAATCAGTTTTAAGAAAGGTTGTCTATAAAAAATAATATGCATAAACATGATATGCAAATTATTAGATAAAATTTAACAAAGAACAAAATGTCTATAAAAAAATATATTTATACTATCTAAATATGTAGATGTATTATACTTATAAGATTTAGTGAAAAATTCACAAAGATATTTATGGTTCCTAAATAAGTTTAACGCACAATAATTGATTAAGACATCTTGAATCTAAATTTAGATCTAGCTGCAATAATATATGTGCATAAAAAATTAACTAATAAGAAGAATAAAAAAGTGTAATGACATCTTCTTTTGTTCTTGTAGATGATATATCATTACTACAATAGTGTTCAAATAATCTGATAACCCTTTTCAACAATTTTCTTAATTCCTTTTCCTTTCAGAAGAATCATTTTCATAATATTTGAATTAAAGACTTCAAAATTATCAAATTGTTGAAAAGATTTTAATCTCGAAATTTATAAACCAAATCAAGTTGCATATTGTATTAAAAAGTTTGTATTTTTTTAAAACCCGACTTATTCAACAAAAACAGTCTTGAAATCAATTATAAAATTGAAAAAGTTCTCAAAATAAATATTATTCATGATATTTAATAATCAACTATATGTAATCTCAAAATTTATGATGTCAATTGATCACATAATACAAATTTTTTGTCAATTTATTTAAAAAGAAGTGCTTGAAATAAATTTTAACGATTGAAAGAGTTAATTAGAACACATATAAGGCCAAAGGTTTGACTAGATTACCTTTTACATGCAAATAACTAGCAACTTTAAACATAATTTTTCAGTGTATAAATAAACTAGCCTATCTATATTTTATAAATAAAATTTATGTAAAAGATGTCGAGAAATATTAAATTTAAAAATAAAAATTGTCACTTGTGATTAGATAAGAAGGAAAACTACAATCTTATGCTTATTATCTTTATCACACAAATAAGATTGATATTACCATTGCAAGCCTCTCTCCATATCCAAACAATTTAAACAACAAATTTAAATTAGATCTATAAGTTTTTCTATGCATCTAAATATATTCCATGCAAACACGTTTGGAGTTTTCTTCGATGGAGAAAAGCAAGATAGTACCTTCCTGGCCTGCTGCAATGCAAAAATGTTAAGGAGACTGTGGTTTGGCTTCCCTTGCTCCTCTAGACTATCCAAACAAGTTTACAAACGGGCAGACAGTGTATGGAACCAGCCATTTTGCTTAACTGCTTTTACGAAACACAAATACTTTCCTTAAGAGCAGTTAAGCAATATGACTGGTTCCAAACACTCTCCACCATTGCAAACTTTTCTGGATTATCTGGAGAAAAATGGGCAACCAAAACACATAATGTTTTCCTACAAAGAATTCTAAGCTTTCATGAGGCTAAGCTTTTGGAATACATTATCTTCATTCATCTCAGAAGATGGGTATAAACAAAAAAGAAGTAGGGAACCTCTATAATTGGCCTGCGAAGATTAACTGCAGTTCAAAATGACGAAGCAGTGAAATTTGACTTGGCTCTTTCTTTTAATTCACCGACTTCACCGACTACGGTGTGAACGCGCATGTAAATGATATTCTAGCGTATCTCATTCATTGAACGAACAATGTTAGAGTTCAAATAAATGTTTACGTTTAGAATGCATTTAAACAACATGGCAATGATATTTAAGCGTATCTCATTCATTGAACGAATAATGCATAACAACAATGTTAGAGTCCAAATAAATATTGACATTTTCGTTTAAAATGCATTGAAATTAGCGTATCTCATTCATTGAACGAACAATGCATCAGAACAATGTTAGAGTCCAAATAAATACGTTCGTTTAGAATGCATTGAATTTAGCCGCTTTCTTGTGTTTAACAACTCTTCATGATTTGGATATTCAGTCCCTTGACAAAAATGTGCAAAATCAATCAATCTTTATTTTTGTCAACATAAGATTTAAATACTCCGAGTAGTGATTTATGTTGGAAAATCAGTGGTATTTTGTGCCAAAAAAAAATTTGGGAATGCCATTGTTATTTTGTGCAATTTGATTCACTAATACCATTCAGTAATCTACGATTAGGAATTTCGCAAGAGAAAAAACGTTTTTAGCAGCATAGTTAGGGCATTAGAAGTAAAGTGTTTCTAATATTAGTGGGTAATGAAATGGCATTCTAATATTGATTGAGATGCATTAGTATTGTTGGTAATGAGTGTTTTTACTTTCTTGCTTGAGGATCACGTGAAAGAGAGCGAATAAGATGAAAATAAATCAATCCCTTGACAAAAAGAAGTGCAAAAGTCATCAATCATGGAATTTGTGAACATACGGTTTTAATGCTATGGTAGTAATTTATGTGGGAAACATCACTCATAATTTGTCCCAAAAAAAACTGGGAATGTTGTTTATTTCGTGCAATTGGTATCATTAATGTTTGGGTGCTGGAATACCAAATGCTAGATATGGTCAATTCTGGAAGATGCTACAATTCTGGAAGATATACATCCTAGAAATGATTTCTGGAATATGGGCTGGACCCGTTTGGTTAACTCGGAAGATGACTGAGAAGATGCATAAATAATTTTAATTGTTTATTTCTAAATTTTTTTGAATATAATGTGTATATATACACACATACACACACACACACACACACACACACACATATATCTGTGTGTGTGTGTGTATATACATATTTACAGATATACACATGTACACATATATGTATGTATATATACATACACACATGTATATATACACATGTGTATATTATACATGTATATATATACACACACATGTATATATATGCATGTGTATATATACACACATGTATACACATATACAGACATGTGTATATATAGACATGTATACATGTATATAGACATGTATACACACATATGTGTATATACACACATACATGTGTGTATATACACACATGTATACACATATACACACATTTGTGTATATATAGACACATATACGGACATATACACACATTTACACATCTATCATGTCATGGATCCGACAGAGTTATTAAATTTTCTTTTGTAAAAATTGGAATTGGAATTCAAAATTCCAATTCCACTTATTTAGGTGGAAAATTGATATGCCCATTTTGGAGCAAAATGAAAATTTCGTAATTCCAATTCCATTTTTATTCATGGATCCAAACATGGAATTTGACATTATCCGGAATTAGATATTGCCAATTCCAATCTAATTCTTATTGTGATGAGAAAGAGTGTTTCAAAATATTATGTATAAACCATTGTAAATGTCAGTTATATATTGACGATTAGAATGGAGAAAGATGCTTTAGCATTGTGGGTGATAACTTTGATTTCTTTTTCCTTGAGGACCACTTAAGGGAGAGGAATAAGAATTGGTCTACTTTTAAGGTTGAAAGAATATATTCAAAATATTTTCTTTTGATTTTATTTCTTTCTTTCACTATTTATTTTTTTTATGTAAAATTTTAATTAATTTTATTTATATTGAATGTGAGTTACTGGAAAGTAATTTTCATTTAAATATAATTCTATTTTAAATTATAAATATATAAATTTTATTTGATTTTTATGTTTTCTTAATCTAGGATGCTAACACATTATGGTTGTAACTTCTTGAAAGGACCATATATACTAGGTTTCCTAAATTCAAAAGTCACATTTCTTACCAAATACTCGTCTTTTCAAAATCCACAATGCTAATTCATTTCTTATAGTTAGGCAGAGTCAAAAACTACTTATGAAAGTGATGGATTAGCAAGAAATTCTCTATATTAATTAATTTTTTGTCATGGAGTTAAGAAGTTGTAGGCAAAATTTGTCTTGCATCAAATGGTATCAGTGCTATAGATTCTGATTGCATTGGTAGAGTGCCAAATGTGAGCCAACCTATGCCAAGATCCAAGGTTAATGAGGCGAGTTGTATAAACAAATTATTAACTATAAGGACGTTTTCACATGAAGACCCAGAAGCCTTGAGTGCATACATAGAGCATCCAACGTGAGCTAACTTATGCTAGGACCTATAGGTAAAGAGTAAAGTTGTATGAATAGATCACCAATTGTGAGGAATTTCACACTTTTGAGTGTGAAGTAGTTTTCGAGGGCCAACCTTAAACATCACACACTAAGCTTTGACTCAGTGTGTGTTGTTCAATATGGTCTCCACCTCCATCCACTTCCGTCTTCTCCATTTGTTTCGTTTGTTATTTTCCATTTGATAAATAAGTCTGCCTTCTTTCAACGATCTGTATTTGTCAGAATTTGTCAGTATTTGACAACATGTAGGCAGAGTTGAAATATTCCTCCTTCGCACCTTGCCGCTTTACTTTTGATATTATTATTTTTTGCGCATTTTTCTCACACCCCATATAGATAGATAAATAGATTATAAAATTTTATTCTATATAAAAAATTTTGATCAGTGAAAAAATTATTAATGGATTTAATAATTTAATTGTAATATATAAATAATAAATATTTATTTATTTATGTGTTATTTATGATATCATATTTTTTAATTAATATATGTGTTTAAGGAATAATATATTTAAATTAAATCTAAAGATAAATTTTTAATATAAAATATTAAAAATAATTAAAATAAATATCAAAGAACCTTGTTTATATAATTTAATATATTTATAATTACTTTTTATGTATATTTTATTTCTTATATTATATTAAATTTTATTATAACATAAATTTTTACATGTAATAATATATTAATATCAATTTTAAAGACAAAGTTTGAAAGAAAAATAATATAGAAAAATTAAATATCATAATATAATAAAATTAAAAATAAGAACAAAATATAAAGATCAAATTTAATAATCATTTATTCATTGAAATAATAAAATTTATTTATTATTTTTCCATTCAATTTTCCTAATTCTTTTATATAAATTAAAAATGTATAATTTGATTAATGTATTAATAGGTGTGAAAAGTTACATAATGATAAAATGAAATATAAATAAGAAATAAAATTTTAAAAAAAAGTTATTAATTATGTTTTCATTAAAAAAATCATTCAATATTTTTTTTCATTTATATAATATTTTTACATAAATTTAAAATTTTATCTTTGATTTAAATTTTTTTTTTGCTATTGAGTATAATGTAATAACAACATTTACAATGCTTAGTTTGTAGCAATCCAAAGGTTACACCACCACAAAAACTACAAATGATTATACAAATAAAACAACAAGGAACAACTATAATAGAACAAAAAAGATCTAGACTATTTAATATCTCATCATTCCTAATGTATGATTTTAATATATTAATGTTTAAACAAAATTTATTAAAAATAATACAATCTAGTAATAAATATTAAAAAAAAATTATTATTTAATTATTTTAATAAAAAAGAAATTATAAAATCATATAGACAATTTAATTATTATTTCACTTATAAATTATTTTATATAAACTTTAAATATTAGTAATATAGAAATAATATTATAATAAAAATATAATATAAAAACTAGACTAAATAAAATAAACATATTAAATATAATCATAATAAATAAAAATGTGTTGATAGATTTAATCTTCCCTAAGCATATACATATAAGTACAAAAACTTAAAGAAGCATAGATGTTAATAAAAATAGTGAGGCAAAGCCGCCAATGAAGTGACTCCGGAAACATTTCAACTCTCCCAACCCGTTGTCAAACAAGTAGGAACGATTTATTGCCAAACAAAAAGAAAACCCAGTTAAACGGAAAAGAAATAGACAGAGAAGATGAAGGTGGGGTCCATATTGGACAACACACACTAAATCAAAGCTTAGTGTGTGATGTTTAAGTTGTGCAGTTTTGGAGGGCTCAAAAGGATCATGGCAAGTGTCCAAAGTCGTGATTAGTTGAGACCTTGAAACCATGAAGATGAGAGACGACATACGAGAAAGATTCTAGTAGATGAGAGGATGAGTCTAAAGAAGAGGATGAGATGGTTCATGAGGGGGGCCATGTTATGTTTATTTTTTGTGCAATATTGGGAAGAAAGTTATAGGACATGGAGAGTCTGATTGACATAGAGTAGTTGCATCCAAAAAGAGAAACAATAAGAGAAACCCACATGAGTGAAGATAAGATTGAACTATTGTTCATATTTATTGACCATGTAGTTGAGCTACCTAAGGATATTAAAGATGTAGTAGGGAAAGATGAAGAAGTTGTTGCAATAGTAGAGGATGTTGTAATAGAGGCAATTATTGAATGTTTTGAGTTTTGTAAAGAGAAGATGGATAGAAGTGAGTTAGTTCCAGATGTTACTTATGCATATGTAGAAAGACTGAATTCAATATTGCATGTTGGTGTAGAAGGTTGCATGTTTGCAGGTGGGAGTAGTAGAGGATATTTTTGGCTAGATTTGTTAGAGCCTGTCAGTTTGTGGTAGGTCAAACCCCTTAAGATAGAATATAAGAATGAAAAGGTTATTTAGTGGAGGAGGTTAGATACTAATGGTTTTGATCTATTAGTGTATTTATTTAATTATACTTAGGCTTACTAAGTCCACTTAGTTGTCCATGGTTACTAGACACTTGATCATCAAGTTGTCAATATTTAGGAGTCTATTAGAGAGGTGTTGATTATATTTGGACACCTCATCCTAGTTCCTTGGGTAGTATTTCCACCACTCTAGGTTGAAGGAGTCCTTCCCACATTTTATGGAGACACTCTCACATATATGTACACTTTTTGATTTCATTATTCAATGGGTCACGTAATATAAAAATGAATTTAGGCTTTTTTTTTTATTGTGCTTCTTATTATTTCTCTGATCTTGGTGGTTCTTTGATGGTATCAGAGCTGATTTGAGTTAATTTAAGCCTATAACATGCAGGTTGAAAGGTTATTTTCGTGGGTCAGGTTTCGTATGTGTTTTTAAACCCTTGGCTTGTGGTTTGGGGCCTATTACAAGTGGGCACCTCGACCATATTCTGTTTGTTGACCCCTACCCTCTACAAGCTGTGAGCTTTGGCGGTTTGAAAAACCCACGCAAGTGATCTACGCACAGTGGGAGACAATTTTCGTAAAGTGCAAGCCCGTTTGAGAAAGCCTGATAGAAAGTGCAGGCCGTGTAAAGTGCAAGCTCATTTCTTGCATCCTCTCAAATCAACTTACGTGTGCATACCCCCTTGATGTGGGGGTGTTTGAAACGCCCATGCACCTGACCTCTACAGGCCTTGTGCAGTAAAAAACACTTCTTTTGGTCATAAGTCCTGCTGGGCAACTTGAAATTGAGCGCCAATTTTTTAAAAGTGGGTATTTTTTAGGATGGTTTTTTACTATGCATAGCCACACACTCATAAGATAAAGTGTTATTTTTATAATTTTTTTTGAGTTGTATAAAAAGCTATTTTCTATAAAGTGTCATACTAAGAGGATATTTAAAAAGAAACATAATCAAGGGGGACTATAATGTGTTAGTATGATAATGCTTCGTTTAATGAAGTAGAATTATTATTTTGAAGGCATAAAATATACTTCCTTTGTTGATCTCTCATATGAGGGATTGATTTAGTGGACTAGTTTGAGGCTCAAGGACTCTTCATCAAAAGTACTATCTACATCATCAACTTCACAGAGTTTGATCAACTTTTTGTACAATAGTTGAGTAGTGTCATCTTTTCACTCATGTAGTAAATCTTTATCCGCATATCTGCAAGTTTTGACAATTCCAGAAAGCATGAGTCCACCATTAGCAACGTTTACAACTTCAACATGCTTCAGAGTTCTTACCTTCTTATCTCTTTTTTGGAGGATAGTTTTTTCCCAATCGATTTTCTATCTTTCTCCTTTTATGATAGATTTCATTGTACATGGGTACCTCACTAGGGTAGTAGTCGAGACTTGTTTGTTATCTCATTCTCCTAGGTTATGCTTGGGGGGTATGGGGGGTGTTAGTGTATTTATTTAATTACACTTAGGATTATTAATCCTACTTAGTCGTCCATGGTTACTTGTGGTATAGTAAAGTTTGAAGGTAACTCAAAGAGATTTGTCCAACCTTGCAAAAAGAGTCACACAACGGAAACAAAATGTAACAATAGAGAAATATGCAAGATCAATCTTCCTTATTATCATCATAAACTCACATACAAAGGATCTGCCACATGCAGTGATACATGTCAAGTTTACAGTTCTAATTACAATCAGAAATCCTTACAAAATCCTTTGGATTCAGCTACAGGAAGATGCCCTATCCTAATACCATCAACTATTGTCCCACTAGGAACAATTACATTTTCCTATAAAGCCTTCACGAGCATCAAGTTGACCTAGAAAGACTACATTTCCCAATGAAAAGAAAACGTAATACAAAATAGTAGGTAAGGACCCCAATCATAAGGATCTACTTCCAATGAAAGAAATATGAATCACGATCCCTCAATTAGGTCGGCCACAAATTTAATATCATCGAGAAATGTGTCAATAAGCTTCATTTAATGTGAAATTACTTTCTGAGACCGGAAAACACAAACTGGGAGGAACACATGAAGAACAATTAAGTCCCACCAAGAATCTGCAAGATCTCCTACGCAAAGTAACCAAAAGAGCTGCAAACCTAGAAGAAGGTGCCACACGATGCCACAAACACACTGTAAGGATCTCAACTACCAACTACCAAATATAAAAACTAAATGAACACAAAAATAAACTCAAAGAGTGATCAATCAGGAAAAACTAAAAACAAATGTTTTTGGTTGATGCAAAATTTCCAAGATCCAAAGATGCTACTGCATTGACTTGACACTTTTTCATCAAGGTTATCAACATTAAGGAGTCTATTACATAGGTATAAATTCTATTTCAACACCTCATCCTACTTTCTTGGGTAGTTTTTCCACCACTCTAGGTTGGAGGAGTCCATTCCACATTTTTTGGAAACACTCTCACCTATATGTACACTTAGTATTTCCATTATTCGATGGGTCTGTTAATACATGGTCAAATTTGGTGACCTTTTTAATATCGTGATTCTTATTATCTCACTCACATCTGGGTGATTCTTTTAGGATCTCATGAAGGGGGAGAGGAGAGGAGAGTCTATTAGCAGAGGACAACAACCTATGGTGGATATGAGTCTATGTTAGTGGGGAAAAAACTAATGAACAATTAATGGATGAAGATCTAAATGGTCCTATCCAAGTGCTAGAAGAGGAAGATTAAAAAAATATATCTCCATCTACATCAGCAATGTATTTTATTGTATGTTATAGCAACCTAAAATAGTATGCAGTTGATTCTAGTCCATTTTATGAGTTCTATTGAAAAACAATTCCTACCCGGTATGTTGGAGCACCCAAGTAAATTGGCAATCACCTTTGACTGAAATTTTTTATTTATTTATTTTGAGTTGTTTGTAGTTACTTTGGATAATTTTTATGTCAATTGAAAAATTTAAATTGAAATCAAACATTGGATATGGAAAATGGCTATTTGAAAGAGGAAGGATTCTTCTTCTTTTGTGAAACAAAAGAGCTTCTCAAATTCTCTATGTAGTAAACTTCTGAGTCTTGAAAATACACAAGGAAGAGGATTGTGTGCTAAATAATAACAATAATGTGCCTAAATGAGAGGTGCTAGCTGAACCAAAGGAGACACAATAAAAAGGAAAGAAAGAAACTAACAAATTTAGGTAGCTGCATGGACAACTTTCCTAGTGGTTTTTGTTAATTGACCAAGAAATAGATATTAATATGCTATGTAGGGGTAGAGAAATTAATAAAATAAATTTCAAATTATTGAATGGGGAATGCTAAAAAAAGAAGATGATAAGACTGATAGAGATAGTTGTTTTTAAATTTTGTTGTAATTTGGGAGTAGTGGTGATGGGAATTGGGAGACTCCTCAAGTATAGGTGATTTATTGCAAAATTATTGAAGGGAGCCAATGCACAAGAATAATAATTATGTACAAAAAAGATGAAGTTTAGAGTTACCCAAGAGGAAAGGGTTAACAGGTTGTACAGAGAGAAGAAGAGGAGGTGGTTGCATGTGGGAGCACTAGGGGAGAAGATAGTTATGCAGAAGGTAAAAAAGAAAACAAATCTATGTGAGGATATTTTGTATGAATTGGTTAGAAGGAAACAATTTAGCAGGAACATAAAAAACAATGAGTAATGAGAAAAAAATGAATGTGTATAGAGGTGCATTTTAAAGAAACCAATAAGTGTACATAAATATGTGTAGAGAAAAGTGAACAACCATTAATAGGTTTCAATTTTTATAATTCTTCTGTAATATATTTTGGTTTAATATTATAATTATTTATTTCAATTTATATGGTTAATTTGAAAGAAGAGAGTCTTTGCATTAGTTTTTCACTACATCGAGAAGTTGGATTAAAGTAGTTATATAAAATTGGGAGTGAAATAAAATAAATTATATTTTATGATAAATGAGTAAAACATAAAGGAGGTTAATAAACATAGAATGTGATATAAATAATGAGAACTAGGTGAATAGTCCAAACAATGCTAGAGTTGGCATAAAATATTCTAATAACACTCAATCTCCTTAGGATCACCTACAAAATAAAAGTTAACCTTCCATAATATATTATGACTTGAATGAGCCTAGTTGATATTAATATCTATGATATGATTTACTAATCTTATGATAAAAGATGCACACGAGCCTTTCTTATAAAAAAAATGAGCTATATGGCTACGCCAAATCATGACATATTTATGAATCCTAGAATATGAAATAACTTAACATAAAAACCCATAACACAAGAATTAAATAAGATAAAATAATATATCATTAACAACTAAGATCTATAGAAATATATTCAAGAACTAAAATTAATCTACTTAACATGTGAATATGGTCTATTGCACGAACTAGTTAAGTGAAATACTTTATTTAAATGAACAACTCTCATTGAGTGAAAATAAGGGAGAAAAGATATGTAAATTTAAAGAAACAATACATACATGAGTCTCTACTATGAGTTTATTTTAGATCATTTACAAAACATTTCTCACAAATGGAGTTGTAAGAGTTGGTGTAGAATACATTATATCATGCAAAATTAGTTTCATATTATATGATACCAACAATTATATATTTCATGAAAAAAAAGATATCAAAAATGAAATAATGACATTGTTCTATCAAAGGATAATTATGGTATTTTAATAAGACATTAATTACATAATATAACATTCTAAAGGGAACCCACTAGTTATATAGGCCAAGGTGAACATAGGATTACATAAGTTTATGACATGTATCTTATTCTTGTGACTTTAGATAGCTTACACGATAGCTTTAGATATGTTCACATGGAAACTTATTCTTCTATGAAGGACCTTAAAACCTATGTGTATCCCAATTAAGCTTAACTAACATGTTTGAATAGGACCTAGATGATAAATATGATCTATTTAAAAGACCTCTTTGACACCAACTCCTAACTGTAAGTGCAACTTAGGAAGAACGTACTCAAATAAATATAATGAATGATGCAACATATTTCCTAGATAATAGCCCATATACTAGGTACAAATATGTATGGAAGTGAGATCATAAGCCTATGGATGCAAAATAAGATCTCAAATTTCTATCTCAAAGCATTAGAACACAAATAAGTTTAGCTATAGTATTGATAGGAGATCCAAATGCTAGATTGTGTTCCTTTTTCGTAATGCATTTGATATTGTGAATTTTTCTTGGATGAACAAGGTCAAATTAAGTAAAAATGATGAATTTTTGCAATAGCAGTGGAATATAGAACAAAAATATAACACAATAGATGTGATATAGAAAGAGGATGGGGAGAGGATCTCACAACTCTAAATTGAGCCTAAAAGTGCTCGACATTATTATTAGGTGCCATACTCTAAGGTCGTCTTTGTACATAGAAAGTTGCAACTCCATAAACAAGAGATTTTGCAGACCCGTCTATCAAAAATTCAGTGAAAAATTATTGGACATTGTTGTAGGGGACCCAATCCATGCATTTTTACTTGCTCTAAATATGATAATTCCACTATATACTCTATACACCTATATTGCTATCTATGGTCAGATCTCAATGCAAAAAGACAAAAATAGGAAGAATGGTTGTGTTGTATAGGTTATTTCCTAAATCAAGCCCTATGTTGGTATTTTCACCTCCCCAATGGCCATGATTTATGAAAAGTAGATCTTACAAATAGTAGGATAAAGGTTAAATAATAATGAAAATATCAAATTAAAATGCCTATACCTTAGGAATGAAAATAGTGGAGATCATTGATGTTATTTAGACATGTTTTTCAAATTATAATGTAATATAATGATAACAAAACAGAATCAACAGGAAATTATACTTGAAATTATGTTGTTGCAGTTTTCTTATTATTATGTAAATAATCATATTTGAAGTGTTTTCTTGATAACATGGGATAATTAAAATTTCTTTCATGTACCTTTTTAATTATGGACATTTTCTTTGTGAATGGTTCGTGAGTTAGTTTTTATTGTAGGCTAATGGATAGTGGTCAAATGAAAAGATTGAGATCATATAACAAATGATGAAGGATGACACTCAGGCACAATTGAATTTTGATGATTTTTTAGAAGGTCTAGGTTTTTGAGTACTCTATTCCACTAAAAAATAGAAATAAAAAAATGGTGATAGAGGACCACGATCCATAATATAATCTTTGACATAGTATCAAAATTAGCATATAAAGATAATTAACTTTTAAGTTTAATAATTAAATTATAGATTTGGATAAGGTCCAAATAGGATCAAAATGATTAGGATAAATAACAATATATTAACGACCAAAATAGAATGTAAAATTTTAAAGGGATAAAATTTACAATAGTACATTTATCTCCCAATTTAATAGGATTATGAACTTATTCTCATTCTCATGGTAAAGTAGAGAGAAGCAACTAAGATATAAAGAAATACTAGGGATAAAACGTTACTAAGACAAGAGTTGAAATTATGGAAGCCTAAGATCTTATCAACTCACATAAAAACATCAAAAGTACATGTAAGATTTCATCCTAAGAATGTGAATTAATGAGGGAAAGAAAAGAGGGAAATCAGAAATGATCCTAATGAACTACAATGAAAATGAGATGTAAAATATATAATAAAATTGAGATTTTTATTTGAGAGAAAGAGGTGGGTATATATAGGATATTCTATGAAAGATACTAAAAACACTAACAATGTGGGATAACATGAAAAATTCCCTAAGTGAGATTAATTTAATGTGAAGAGAGATAAGTAGAGAACTAGCTAAGAAATAAATATTAAAACTAGAATCTTATTCACATGAACAAACCGATTAAGTACAACTTAGGGGAAAATGTAGAAAGAGATGCAAATATGGGTCTCAAAAACTAAGCATGATTATGTACCAATGTACATATAGGTATATATAGGTGTTCAACTCAAAATAATTAAAAATATACAATGAAAATGAGATGCTTATGTGAGAGAAAGAATGGGGTATAGTATATTCCATAAAAGAGACTAAAAAAACTAATAATGTCGGATAAATAGAAAATGTCCCTAAGTAAGATTAATGTAGTGTGAAGAGAGATAATAGGAGAACTAAATAAGAAATAACTAAAAAAACTAGAACCCTATTAACATTATAAAACCCCTTAAGTACAACTTAGGAGAAAATGTAGATAAATATACAAAGGTGAGTCCCAACAACTAGGCTTGATGAGGTACCAATGTACTAAAGATCCCCTCAAATAGAAAATAAAGGAGAAAATTGAGTGGTAAAAATTCCCCCACCCCAAAGAAAGGAAAAAAAAAGAAGGGCTAAGAGATCCTCTTAGAAGGGATGTCACATGACCCCTTAATGTAAAATATTTACCAATTGTATATGGTCCAAAATTCATGTTAAATATAGTCCATGATCATTGAAAAATGGTCTTATCCTTAAGAAGAAACAATACCAAAGGTTTATTAATGAAGTCTCCCCTCTTCGAAAAGGAAGATGTAGGAATAAATATAAAGATATATGGAGTCTCTAAAAACCGCTCATGTGTCCCCGGGTCAATGCTAAACATTTCCTACTCCAAACTAGGTGTCCTAGGCCACACTACTAAAAAATATTAACCATAATCTAGTGAAGATGAATGTAGAAAGATATGTAAATATTCAAGTATCTCCTTTGAAGATAAGGAGATCTCCTACAAATGTTGGTCCAAAATATCCCTAATCAAGTAAAACTATTAAGGATGATCATGTAGTGAACGAAGAAGAAGGTCAAGGTGTTCCCTCACAATATATAAAGAGGGACCATCTTCCTCAAAGAGAATATATATTATCAATGATGTCTCACAAATATATAATATTGGCCTCCATAAATAAATCTACAATGTATGTCAAGTACTCATCCCAAGAAACTATGTCTAGAAGAAAATGTATATCTTGTTTCGTTGAATCACAAGAAGATGAAAATATAAAAACACAACCATCTTTAGGAGAAGTATTAGATGAGATATCAATACAATGAGTTAGAATGCAAAGATCAAGAATTGGATCATGTTTGACAATACCTAGAAGTTCAAGTAATAAAATTTTTCCTTAATTTTTGAATCCACACTAGAAGTGTGATCATCATCTAAAGAATCACCATCATCAATAGGAATAAACTTACAAAAACATTACACTTGAGATTTATGATCCACCACCCTAGTAGCAATGATACCTTCACTATCCAAGTCTGTAATAATAACTAAATCAGGATTGAACTTTATAGTCTTCCTTGTTTTGCCATAAGTGATTCGAAATATGGACATAAGATTATTGGTCAAGTGTGGTAGACACAAAACATAATTCAAGGTTCCATCCCAACTATCAATATATCCTTTCTTAATTACATGCATATATCTATGTTAATCGATAAAAATATGTGGCATGTTGCAAGGCTTAAATGAAGAGAACATAGACTACAAAGATGCCATATGATGAGAAGACCTTGAATCTAGAAGTCATCTCCCTAATGCATAACCTATAGTAGTACAAAGAGATCAATTTTTTTTCTTTTTCCTTTTCCAAAAGTATGACTATTTTATTTATCAAATTATATTTGTTGTGAAGAAGAAGTTGAAGTAAATAGTATTCAAGAGAAAATTGTTGTATTTTTCTAGAGAAGATGCTTCAATTTATCAACATCCCTCTTTTAGAAAGGGTGTTCTTTATGTTAAATTTTCTTAAAATAAGCACAAGTAGGCTTCTCCTTGTGATTACACCTTTGAAGTATTGTGGGTGTGGAGCCTGATTAGTCTCCAAGTGGTAGATTGTTGGTATGTGGCGACTGATCAAGAAAGTACAATACACTTTTCAAGCATTTTTGGTTTACTCATAAAGGATTTTTTAGGTTAATTTGTTAACCGGCCTTTGAAAACCGACATTGTTATACTAACTAGTCTCCCATAAATAAGTGGTGATATAATGTGAAATCATCACATTGTAATTTTGTCTTCACTATATAAAAAAATTAGTGGATGGTTGTTTCTCAGGTAGATGTAGCCCATATTAGGTGAACCACGTTAAATCCTCATGTTATTTTATTTCTATCTTTGAGCTAATTTTGCATTATATTAATATTGTTTATTTCTCCTAAATGCCTTAACTCTAATAACTAGTATAAAAGTGGTGTATATTTCACTGATTGGAAGGAAACCTCTAAATTGAGTGGGAGCAATGGAAGAGGAATGAAGGCTTTAGGTTGATAAGTTTAACGACTAAAACTCTCAGGTATTGAAGATGCAAATGCTACATTATCTATATAAGAAGGATCTTTAATTAACGTTGGGTGGAAAATAAAATTAATCGATAACTATGTTAGATCTACAATGGGAAGTCCTTCATAGGAAGGCACTCGGAGAAATACGGTTGTGCCAAACATCGTCGGTATCTTTCATTATAGAAAAAGAAAAAATAGTAGAGGATCTAATGAAGGCATTAGAAAACTTGTTTGAGAAAGCCTCTACCTGAAATAAGGTATTTCTTATGAAACCTTTATTTAATATGAAGATGCTAAAAGGTGGGTCTATTAGTGATCATGTGAATGAGTTTAACACAATTACTAGTCAACTAAGATCTGTAAACCTAAATTTTTGTTATTGTTTATGGGATTTTGAGAATCAATAAATCATTAGGGGTGGAGATGTCATATTCAATGAAAAGGTCATGTACAAGGATTAGATACATGGAAAGAAGCAAGAAGAGGAATATGTATAGAATACATGGTACTTGATGAAATCTTATTAAATGTAGCACTAATAGTGCCAATAAATATTAAACAACCAAAAACACAATAGGTCCCTCGAATTCTAGTAAGAAGATCTTGTAGGATAAGTAGACCTCCTGAATGATACTCATTCATAATATTATATATTATTTGCTTGCTTGGGTGAACCAGAACGTTATGCAGAAGTAATGCAGGTTGAAACTAGAAAAAAAGTGGGAGCAATGAATGAAAGAGGAGATAGCTTCCTTGATATAAAATCAAACCTTGGAGTTGGTTTAATTTCCTAAAGGTAAAAGAGCATTGCCTAACAAATGGGTTTATATGGTAAAGGAAGAACATTGAGGCAAGAAATGATACAAGGATAGACTTTTGGTAAAGCATTTTGCATAGAAAAAAGGTATTAATTTTGATGAAATACCTTCTCCTGTTGTTAAGATGACATCAATTTAAATTATTATATGTCTTCTGGCTATACAAGATTTGCATCTGGAATATTTTGATGGTAAGACAAATTTTCTCCACACAAATTTGGAGGAAATGTTTTGTAATAAAGTTATGTAGTGACATAACTTCCTGCACTAACCCTAAGGGGAAAATAATGTAAAAAATTTTGTCGATCATTTTCACACTTACAAAAGCTTAATAGAAATAAACATAACCTAGATAATTAAAATTTATACCACAATACAAAGATTTACATGGGGAAAACCCTTTCTCAAGAAAAAGCCCACACTCTAAAAGTAGTGAAATATATTATTTATCAATAAAAAAGATATAAAATATACTTGTAGAGCAAGCCTCTTTTAGGAGTATCGGTAATCAGAGATCTAGAGGTATTTAGAAAGATATAAGACTCTTACACTTGAAACCTCCATCTCACACACCTACTATATAGGAGATACAATAATTTCAACCACTAAACATTATTACAAAATCATGGGCTACAACCACCCCAAATGAGGTTCACATCTTATCTCTAATAAAAGATACCCTAGGATGTGTCAATACACACACCAACCCGTGTAACTCTATTTTACAACTCATTTACCTGTTTTGATGAATTTTTACATTTCCTATTTCAAGAGACCCAACTTTTGGAGACCACAACTTATGAACTGCCACAATCACTCTCCAACTAGGACAATGAATTGCCATCCTCATGATGCAATTATTAGAACAATAGGCATAGGTGGACCATGTGTACATCACTACAAGTTCTATTTCACCTTTCAAAAATTCAATTGTATCAGAAACCCATATTTTCATTACAATAATTTTGTAACTAACTTTGAACAAAAAAAAAATAGGAATGATCAAAACACTAAGACATTAAAGAGGGATGCAGTTGATGCAGCTCATGATGCAGAACCAACATGGAATATGATATTTCCCACGTATGAACCAAACAAAAAATGATGGAATTCCTAGTTGTTATGCCCCCAAATAGAGATAATAATCCACTAGAGAGTCAGTTAGATCCATTTGAATTTCATGTTAGCACGCTCCAAATGGAGTTATCCAAAATAAAAATTTGGATAAGATAAATGTGTCAAAAATGACCAACCAAGTGGTCTATAGTTCAGTGATGAATTTGGAGAGAGAAAGGAAAGCTTGTGGAAAAAATAGAAAATTTGTACAGGTAGACCTGGAAAATGAAAAGGAAAAGGACAAAGCAATAGATAACATGTGCAAAGAATTGTAGAAAAGGATAAAAATGTCTTCCTCTAAAGAAGCAATTGCACAACAAGAACATATGGAGGCAGAACTGAAAATTATGAGGGAAAAAATGAAAGAGAGCTCAATAAAAAATTTTAGGATGAAAAATTCTCTTTAGTACATTTACTCAAAATCATAGAGAATGCAACACACAAAAACAATAATTTAAATAAGGAATTGGAGAATGAGAGGGTAAATTAAAAATAGTGGGAAGAGAAAGAAGAGAAAATAAGAAAACACCAATTGTCAGAATTGAGAGAAGACCTACAAAAGGAAAATAATAAAATTAAAATTTACGAAAATAACTTGAATGAAAAAGGAAAAAATATAGTCAAGAAAATAAAACAAGACATTTAGTGGGAAATAAAGGAAAGTGGTGATAGGTTGTGTGATTGGTTTGAATTGAATGAAATTCTTAGAGATGTTTTTGGGAATCTCAAAGAGCACGTTGAGAAGAACAAAGCTCTTTGTCAGAGAGAGAATATTGCAAAATAGATTTTGCAAGAAATCAACACAACTAATGACATACATTTGGCAAGAAAGGGAATTTATTACTGCATTCATGCACCAATAAAGGAAACATTTATATTTCAAAAATGTCATAAACTCAGGGAAGGAGAGGAAATTTTGGCCTTATATGGGAGAAAGCTAGCCAAGATGAATTAGAAAACAACCAGAATAATAAGTCTTGGTTTTCTGAATCCTAGACCTTGTCCTACTAACTAATCAATGAAATTCATTGGAAGAGAAGATTATAAAAAAATTTGGAGGAAACAATGATGTGTGATTTAGGAAAGCTTCCTCAGGACACAACTCATGAATGCATTGCAAATTGCATCAAACCATTTAAAAATTTGAATGCAAAATTAGATGGATCATTGCTTTCAAGTCACTCTTCCATTTATGGATGGCTGATGAGGGTGCAGGTCATTTACTATAACTTGATAAATATTGACCTTCCAAACAAAACAAAATGCCACATACTAAACAAATTGGTAGAATCATCTCATCAATCATAGTATGTGAAAGTAATTTCAATCATCTCTATATTTTATGTCCAATGGATTGAATTGAGTTTAAAGTTTGAATTTTGCTTTTTGAACATGATAAATGTAGCAAATGCTAATTTACTAAATCGACCTCTCAAAAGTAAAAATGTAGAGTTGTAGAGAGGTTCATATTGATTTTGATGTTGAGTCTTCACATGAGGAAAATCGACCTGAAGTTGTTGTTTCTCCCTTGTCTCTTTAAAAGGGAATTCAGGGTCATTTGCTAAGGGTAATGCAATTAAATTGGGTATTGACTTTTGCAAACAGAATCACATTGCATTGTGTACTTACTACTACTAATGAACGAATTGTATCATATTTGTAAATAAATTAATGAGAATATTTATGAATTGTATCATATGAATTGCTATATTTTTTAAAAAAAATTAAAATTTTCAAAAATTGTATCATATGAGTTGAATAATGCAAATAAAAATCAATATTATTATAGAATTGATGACATTATCAACCACATTCATGTTTTTGAAAATTGGAATATGCTATTATACATGATTGATGATGAGATACAGACTGTGGACTATAGTAATAAATTTAATAAATACCTAGGACCTACTACTTTGACAATGGTTCAAGTTGTTGCATCATCTCATTATCAGGATCCTCGAATTCATCTCCATCAACTTCATAGCTTCCTTGGTTCTTTGCTATGTTTTCTTCACTCTTTATACCTCTGCTAAAATGCATCTCAAGTTCAATGCTACCAGTACCATTACATGATTCACTGACATCATTGTTTCTCACACTCTCACTTTGGTTTGAAAAATTTTCCAACCCTCTTCTTTGACATTTCTTCTTCCACACTTGCATTTTCCTATCCTAAGGAAAAGTATTGACATCATACCTGGATATATAGAGCCTCAAGAAATTTTGCAAATTATTGTCTAGTTTGTTTCTTAGAGTTTACTTTAGGAACCCCAAAGCACAAAAAACTCTCTCATCCTCGACCGAACCCAATTTCACAGTCATACATAAATCAACAAGCTTGAGAACTTCTGATATTGAATAAATCAAGATTTCTCCCCGAGCTAGAATTTTCCAAAGCCTTGTTATCGATCCATATTTGTGGGGGTTCCGCATAATATTATTTAGATCCCTCATTTTCTATAAAAAATGGCTTGATTTTTCTCTCAAACAAGATTGATCTAAAATCCCATTTTGAGTTACTCCATTGAATTCTTTAGTTTTACAAAAATGATCTATCAAAGTTAGTAGCTTAGTTTGAAAATATTTTGAATTGTTGACACTCCAATATCAAGGAAACACAATAGTCATTGATTCAAGTAGTCTTTCTGGAGGAATGTTAATATAATCTATGAGGAAAGACCATAGGCATTGTGTTTCAAAGAAGGAGTTACAGACTCAATGATCTTGGTAAAATCTTTCATTGTAACACTTGATAGTTGCTTCCTTGGGTTCTTTCCCGGCTCCTCATACTTGACCCTGGAAAAGTAGTGCATTGGTGTCTCAACTCCATGTACTTATGCACATAAATTTTTTGGACCACTGAGGGTCCGAGGAGTGAATCAGACATAATCAAACTTAGCTCACTTATTTACTCGGTAGAATTGAATACAGTAATAACCGACTCACTAAATAACTTAATAATTTAAACAACCATACAACTCATAATATGCAAATAAATTATTCAAAATAAGTTAACACCAGAATTTACGAGGAAACTAAATATGGGAAAAACTGTTGTGGGAATTATGACCCACAATAAAAATGTACCCTTCGAATTTACGCTCGGTTAAGAACTTATCTTCTTAAAGATTGCAAACATATTTGCTAGATGTGACCCTGTTAAGAGATTTACCTCAGATTTGTTGAGATCTTCACCCTCTTAGGAGTTTCCTTATTAGAGGAATTTAAACACTCTTTTGGAATGTCACCTACTTCTAGGATTTACAAATAGGATTGTTAAATCTACTCGGTCAAGAGATTTTCTCTATTATAAATGCTAATAAGAAACAATAAAAATTTGATCTGTAATTATAGAAACTACCTTTTTCTTTGGTAAGATCCTTTATTATCACATAAATAATGGCATCATATACTCTATTTGTTTATGCTTTAGACTGTAGATTCTTCTCTTTTTGCTTCTCTGTTCTTCAACTTCTTCCGCTTCTTAATTCAACTCGCTAGCATCTCTTCTCTATTTAGTTCTCATCCTTTATATAGACTAAAATTTTCCTCTTAATCTCCTTGCTTAGGTTTTCCATCATTTATGCTCAGCTTTTTGATCATCTTTATAAATATTGGCTTGGCCAATCGTTTAAATTTTACCTCGCAACTTGAACTTTTACTTGGACTCTAATAATCTAGTTTAACCACTTAATCTTCGCCTTAGATCTTCTCATTGAATTTTCTCACTCGTATATTTTCTAAAAAACTTCCTTTAATTCTTATCAATGTCTAGATCATCATAGCTTTGTATTAAATTGAATCTTATCATATTTTCAATCAATATCCTATACTCGGTAACTTGCTTTGAAACTTATTAACTAACTTCGTTTTCTTCTCGATGCCTAAATCATTCTCGGTGCTCGGTAACTAAAACTGACTAACACAACTCTATACTGACAGTCTCTGTCTAGCTCAGTAGGGTAACTCTTTTTTAGTCATAAATTCACTCTTTGCAATCCCTCACTTATTCAATCAATTGTACCAACTTGATAAAATCAAATATATTATAGAAAACAACTATATCAATATTACTTCATCATTGTCTGATCTATATTTATAATGTTAGTGATAACTGAGAGGGAGGGTGGGGTGAATCAATGGCCTCAAAAATTAATCCTTTAATCAACCCTTAAAATTTATAACCACAAATTATGTCTAAAGTTATCTTGTCCTACAAGATGTATGGCTTGAAATAATTTTATCAATTTTATACTTGTTGGATTGCTTTGTAAATATCTCTTTTGTATGATTACCGATAAGAAGTTAACTATTTACCGAAATATAGTAAATATGCAGAGTATACCGATAAATCTAGAATTGCATATGTAAAATGTAAAATAGTAAAGTAATAAAACATAAACACATAACACATGTATTTTTAACATGGAAACCTTGTTAAGGGAAAAACCACTGGGACCGGTACCCCAAATTTTCACTCTTCTGAAGTGAGCTTTTTTAGGAGCCAAGCATGTTAAAGATTACAAACACACTGTTAGGTGTGACCTTGTTAGAGGATTTAAAAGATAGTTTTTCACCTAGTATCGGGCATCCAATGCTACCATCCTTGATCAAACACTCACTTGGCCTATCAATAGGTATGGGGCACATCCAATGCTATTTTTATGATCAAACTTTTTGATACTCCTTGGGATGTATCTCAATTGTAAAATAATTTTAAGTCCTTCTCAGGTAAGAGACTTGATGCTTCAATGGTTAAACTGAAACATTAATGATTTGATCATACATACAACTCAATTGCAGATTTTTAGATCTATTGTAATTCCATTACCTCTCTGATCAATATAATTAATCTTATACATTTTCTCTACACTGTTCTGCTCTGTGATGCTCTCTCACTATTTTTTTGGTATCTACAGAATCTAGCTCTTTCCTCAGCTTGTTGATCAAGACTGAATTAAGAATTCTACTCGTTCAGATTTTCTTTTGCATCTTTCCTCTTCTCTTTTTCTCCTCACCTATTGCCCCATTCGTAATGAAATGTGTTTGTCTCTATATAGACATGATTTCCCCTTTCCTTGGCTTTCTTGATTCTTGGCGTGTTCCACAATTCTCGCCAATAGATTTAAAGTAAACTCCTATTTTATCTCAAACAGATCTTCTTGCCAACTGGACAAATCAGATTTAAATCAATTACTTATCTCTGGCTTTATCTGGATGTTTAAAACAATGATAAGTATTTGTTAAGTCTATCTTTAGTTTCTTGATAGCTAAGCATTTTTTCATTTCTAAACTCTCTGTTTTGTTAGTCAACACTTCATTTAATCATCGGTGATAACTGACTGTTCCATCTATGTGACTTTAGCTGTAATCGGGATCTCTATCCTTGTCATTTCCATTGGGAAACAATAAAATTATTTCCGTCAGGTTACTCTATTTTTTTCTCATCGGGAAACACTGTAACTTTTCTCATCGGTAATTTTGTGCATTAGCTCATTGGGTAACACTATGACTCTGCTCTTTTACTCTGGCCATTGGCGTGCACTCCGTCAGTGTATACAGTCACTTAGTGATTACTTGACTTATATGCATTACTAATAGCATAGGCTTTGATTCATTGGTTCTTTCAAGTCTTTGGTAGTATTTCCATGACCATACAAAATTTATCAAGTTGAGATCAATGACAATATAATACATTAACTAATTTAATGCCTTGCATGATCACCAACTTAACATCTTCAAACATTCAATCAGTGACATGTCATTAATATCTCCCTTTGGCATTGATGGAAATATACTACATTATCATACTATACTATTACTAATACAATATGAAATATATAGTTTCATCAAGCTTTCCTAATGTAACTATTACAAATGTCTGGCTTTCGGTAAGCTTAAATAGCTTTGATTTGATTCTTGTAACTTTCTTTCTATGTTCAATCCCTTTACTAGATAGATTTAGAATCTTTCTTTCTCTGATGTTTTGTGTTCTCCTTCTATGTCAAATTCTCTCCCTTTGCTTGTTCTCTTTTCTTTTAATGTCTCTTGTCATCAATTCTCTTCCTTTGTGTGTACTCTCCCTTTCTTCTTACATTCTCCCTTTGGATACTTCGATGGATATGATCTCTCCCTAATTTGATAATGGATATAATATCTGTATATGATGATGAGATATCTCTCTCCCTTTGACAACAATTCCAAACAAACATCTTTTCAAATAAATATTTGACAATAGTGTCAAGAGGATCCTTTCTATCCATAATATATTCCTTGAATTTCCCAATCCATCGGTAATAAATCTGGTGCTCAGAGTAGATAAATACCTTTTTGTGTATAGAGGTATCTTTGAATTCCATTTCTCTACTTGCATCAACATGAATGATATTATGATAATATGTAGGCTGATGCAGCCTTCTAGTCAGCTTATTGACAAGTAGACAAGGGTCTGACCCCTAGTCTCTTTCTCAAGTATTCAAATGCACCCTTGGGCAGTGGCTTGGTGAAGATATCGGCCAATTTTTCCTTTGATTGCACATTCTCAAGTATCACCTCCTTTTCCTATACTTGTTCTCTTAAATAATGATACTTGATGGCAATATGCTTTGTTTTAGCATGCATGACTAGATTATCGAAAATATTTATTGCACTTGTATTATCACAATAGATAATTACTGGTTCTAAAATTTTGATATGCATACCTTCTAGTAACTATTTGATCCATGCAATATTTGAGAAATTTGCAGTAGCAACAACATACTCTGCTTCTGCAGTAGACTGAGAGATGCATCCTTGCTTCTTGCTGATCCATGTGACAAGTCTGTCACCCGTAAAGAATGCTCCTCCAGTTGTGCTCTTCCGGTAAAGACCTTTAGTTCAAATTTTCCTTCTCTTCTATACCATAAGCCATATTCCTCAGTATTCTTCAGATATCTTAGGATTCTTTTCACAACAGTCATATGTGATTCCTGGGATTAGCAAAAAATCTTGCAACTATTCCTACTGCATGTGCAATATCTGGTCTAGTGTGTACAACATATATGAGTTTTCCAATCATTGATCTATACAATGTTTGATTAACCTCTGATGACATGTCTTCCTTTGTCAGCTTACATCCAGTTGCCATCGGTGTTCCAACTAGTTTGGACTCTTCCATCTTGAATATTTTCTATACTTCTTTGATGTACTTGGATTGTGTAATGAAAATACCTTTATCTTGTTGCATGATCTGTAGACCAAGAAAGAACTTGATCTCTCCAAACATAGAAATCTCAAACTCTTCGCTCATTTCATTTATAAATCATTTGCATAGCATATCACTGCCTCCAAATATGATGTCATCAACAAATATCTCAGCAATCAAAATGTTAACATCAGTATCTTCCTTCAAATAAAGATTACTATTTTCACTAGTCCTTACAAATCCAATACTTATAAGATAGGAATGAAGTCTTTCATACCAGGCTCTGGGTGCTTGTTTTAATCCATACAAGGGTATGTGCACCAAGATGGGGGACCAAAAAGGTGCCAAATACCTTTTTGGCCCCCGTCCACGCTTAGGGCACATGCCCTATAGGGAGTACGCCCTATGTCTTGGAGTACCCAAGCCATAGGGCACACACCCTATGGTTTGGGAAATTCAAACCATAGGGCATGTGCCCTATAGGGTGTGCACCCTAATTTCTTTTATAAAGAGTTTGCGAAGCCACTTTATGGCTTATTTTTCTTCTCCAAAGTTGCAGCTTGTTGTTTTTCTCTTCATAACAGTGCATATGCGATTCATTGTGAGGTTTGATCCATCAAAGTGAAGCAAAAATGGCTCCACGATGTCAACAAGGTCAAACTGGAAGAAGAGGTAAGTGATTCTACAACCATGAATGCTATTTGTTTTGAAATTTAGGTTTAATTTTTAGTTTTTCTTCAAATTTGATTGTGAAATTCTCTTGTCTTATATTTTATGTTTAATTAGAGTTTTAAAATAGATTTTCTTTTAATTGCCAGGAAGGAATGATATCCCCACAGAAAATCCTCAACCAAACCCTCCATCTTCTCCTCATGAAGAAATGGATGCTGAAAATAACTAAAAAAATGAACCCCAGCCACCCTCACCAATTGAGAAACCTCCTCTTGGAATACATGAAAACTTGATAAACCAAATAGAAAATGGGAAAATAGAAATAGAATCTTTAATTAGGAGGTTAAAAGATTCTATTGGTACAAATCCTA
>MU224442.1:213819-244296 GCA_018584345.1 Thuja plicata
TCTCTCTCTCTCTCTCTCTCTCTCTCTCTCTCCCCCCCTCTCTCTCTCTCTCTCTCTCTCTCTCTCTCTCTCTCTCTCTCTCTCTCTCTCTCTCTCTCTCTCTCCTTCCTTTTGTGATTTTGTGTCTAATATAGGGCATACGCCCTATAGTGCGAATGCCTTATAGGGCGCATGCCCTATACTTACTATAGGGCATGTGCCCTTTTAATGACATTGAATTTTACCAAGCCTAAGGCTTGGATTTTCCTTGGAGTTCCAACCCAAAGGCTTGGAGGATTCAAACAGGCCTGAGATGTGTTTTCTAGCAAACTTACTAAAAAATAACATTTTTTCTTGTGTGCTCCCCATCAGGTTTGCACGTGGTTCAACAATGATAAAATTAGATGACATGATATTGTAGATCTCTTTGATAGCTATCTAACCATGTACTTTATTTTCAATTCTCATTATGTTAAGCATTTCATTTCTAATTTATTTTCTAAGTATGTTCGATTTTTTTTAAAAACCAACATGTATTTTTTCAATTCTCATTATGTTAAGCATTTCATTTCTAATTTCTTTTCTAAGTATGTCTAATTTTTTTCAAAAACCAACGTGTATTCATTTGGGCTTAGATTTTGGCTCGCTCATCAAATTTTGAAAAAAATTACATTTTCAAAAACTAGACTCCATTCTACACACTTTAAAAAAAACAAGTTTTGATTTTCAATTAGTTTTCAATGATTTCTAGGGGGAGCACATAGAAATTTCACATTTTGAGGATGTGTCCACTTCGAAAAATGGCAAAAAATCACACTTTCATAAAAAAAATTAGCAGAAAAATCTAGGATATACTAGATGGTGTTAGCTAATTTCTCACCTGAGCAATTTAACTATAAAAAAAAAAGTCAACATTTTAGGGGGAGCACACCAGACGCTATGTTATGTTTTTTCACAAAAAATAGGACCACTTTTTGTGCTCCCCCGTTTTGAGGACCTTAATCTACACCATTTCTAAAAAAAAATTAGTAGTTTAGAAAATAGATTCGGAGTAGAACAACTCTTGTTTTTGCCACATTTTAAAATTTTGAGTGTAAGTATTCTCAATTTCTCGTTGAAGTTCAAAGTTTGCTGATTTCAGTAAAAAGTGACATCTTATACCCCCTTTTTGGTCCCCCATCTTTTTGGACTTACCCATAAGGCTTTGTGTAGTCTACATACCATGTCCCTCTTGTCTGGATCAACAAACCCTTCTGGTTGTTCAATGTATACCTCTTCTTCAAATATTCCATTTAGGAATGCAGACTTGACATCCATTTGATATACCTTGAATCTTTACATGCAGCATAAGCAAGTAATATTATCACTCCTTCTAGCCTAGCAATGGGTGCAAAGGTCTCTCCATAGTCAATTCCTTCTTCTTGTGCATACCCCTTGCATACTAGTCTTGCTTTATTTCTGGTGACTTCTCCATTCTCATAATTCACCTTATTTATGAATATCCATTTTGTATCAATGAAATTATTGTCATCTGGTCTTGGTACAAGTGTCTATGTCTTATTTTTTTCTATCTTCTCAATCTCTTCATTCATATCACTTATCCATTCATCATTATCTAGTGCAACATTGACATATTTGGGCTCATAATCACAAATAAGACATCTTGTATTTAGAGAATTACTTATGGTTCTCATACCAACCTTTTTATCTCCTATGATCTGGTTCTGTGGATGGTTCCTTCTGACATATCTTGCAAGTACAAGTTCAACTCTTTATCTATCAGCTTGATCATCATTTTGGTCTTCATTATGTTCTCCATCACTTTGTGCATCATCTTGAGCAATATTTTGATCGTCGGTATTTGCAGCCTGATGCTCGGGTGCAATGATCTATTGCTCGGGAGCTCTACATTGTTGGTTGGGTAGAGTGTCAGGTTCCTCATTGTAAGAAAACCTATTATAGTCCTCTAGCTCTTTAGTGCTTTCCTTTTAACTCTTCTTTGCAAATTCATCTATCTTTACATTTGCACATTCCAGAATTTTTGTAGAGGCTTTATTTAGACATTTATAAGCCTTTCTCTTGGTAGAATACCCTAGAAAGATTCCTTCATCACTCTTGGAGTCAATTTTTCCATTTCTATCATCTTTTAAGATATAATACTGACTGCCAAAAATTTTGAAATAACTTACATTGGGTATGTATCCATACCAAAGCTCATAGCGTGTCTTTTTGGTGTCTTTCTTCAATTGTACTTTGTTCAATGTATAAATAGCAGTATTGACAGCTTCTCTCTAGAAGAATTGGGTGATGCCTTTCTCTATCATCAGTGTCCTTGCACAATAAACTATGGATTTGTTCCTTCTTTCAGAAATTCCATTTTGTTGTGGTGTTCTTGGTGCAGAGACCTATCTTCTGATTCCATGCTCATTACAAAAGTTAGTGAATTCATCTGAAATAAATTCCCCTCCTCTATCTGACCTTAAACATTTCAATTCCTTACCACTTTTTTTCTCAACCATTGCCTTATACAATTTAAACATCTTAAATGCTTTTGATTTATCTTTTAGAAACATGACTATCATCATTCTAGACTAATCATCAACAAAGAGAATAAAACATCTATCTCCATAATAACTCTTTGTCGTCATAGGTCCACATAAATCAGTATGGAATAATTCTAGAATGGCATCAAATGTATGGGTTTTTATTTTGAAACTAGACTTTGTCATCTTACCTTTTTGACAATTCTCACACATGATGTTGTCGGGCTTCGTCATTGTCGGTAAGCCTATGACATTTCTCTTTTTGCTAGTCTTTATCATGTTGTAAAAGTTCACATGACACAATCTTTTGTGCCACAACCATATTTTTTCATTTGTCACAATCAAACAAGTGGTGTCAGTATCATTCAGATAGAATAAGTTACATTTTGTCTGCTCACCGGTACCAATCAAATTTCTTGATTTATTGAAGATCTTTGCCTTATTATTTTTAAATGCTACTCTGTGACATGAATTACTTAACTGGGAAGCGCTCAATATATTATAACTCAATCCATTTACCCAATAATCATTTTCACGTTTTATCTGGTTATTCAACATTATGGTTCCTCTACCTTCAACTAGACAAGGTGTGTCATTACCCATTCTTACTGAACCACCTTTATAGTATTCAAAAGTCTCAAAAAATTTCTTATCACCGGTCATATGGTGAGTGCAGCCACTATCTATGATCTAGACATCATTTTTACTAACTTTAGATATGAGTGCAATTTCTACATACCTTTCTTCATAATCATCTAAATCATCCTTTCCTGCAACAAACACCATCTCAATTTATTCCTCAGATTTGGTGTCAGTATCATCATCTTTGCATTTTTCTAGGTAACTGGCCTTCTTTTCTTTGTCCATCTAGTCTCTGGTATCTCTTCTTTCTGATTGTTGATAGCTTCAGTAATCACCTCTGTCAGAATTCTTTTCAAATGTTCTGTCATTATTTCTATCATCTTTTCTTCTGTTAGGACATCTTGCAACAAAGTGTCCAATCTCTTTATAATTAAAACAAACAAGTGGTAATTTAACTTTGTATTTACCTTTGCCTCTTTGCATTCTTCTTGCCATAAGTGCTTCAATTTCATCAAGATCTTCTTCTTCACTTTCACTATCACTATCTTTTCTCATATTGTGTTTATGACTTGATTTACTTATTCTCATAGAATTTTTGAATGTAGAATCTACGTTTGGTAAGACGCTATTATTAAAGTTATTCTTCTCAAATGAAATCAGTCTTCCAATCAAACTGTCTATAGTAACATTTCTATTTTCTACTGCTCTCATTTCTTGAATGGAAGATACTCTAATAGCATAAGTAGGTAGTAAGGTTCTAATAATTTTACTTACCATTGTATCTTCTTCTAGTACACCTCCAACTCCTCAGATAGCATTGACTACCTCTTTGATTCTTGTGATGTATTGAGTGTTTTTTCACCTTCTTTCATTTTGAGATCATCAAACTTTACTCTAAGGCTTTCTGCCTTGGCTCTCAAAAGGTTTTTGTCACCACCATGTGCAAGCATCAATTTGTCCCACATCTTCTTTGCAGTCTTACAGGTTTTAACATCTTCAAATTCAGCATTGGAGAGTGAGGAAGCAAGCTCTATCATCATGCAGTTGTGCTCATGCTTCTCTCTCAATTGTTCAACTATTGATGCTCCTGTGGGAAACACATATTCAACATCTAAGTATTGAGTAACATTATTTACAATACCTGATTAGTGGAGTCTTATTCTTCTCTGCCATGAAGCAAAATTATCTTTGTTCAACTTGGGCACATCTCGTATGTTCATATTGTAATCTTTAGCTTAGGTATTGAAACCTTCCTTCTAAGCACACAAGCTCTAATACCAATTTTTAGTAATATCTGAGAGAGGGGGTGAATCAGTGGCCTCAAGAATTAATCCTTAAATCAACCCTTAAAACTTATAACCACAAATAATGTCTCAAGTTATCTTATGTCCTACAAGATGTATGCCTTGAAATACTTTTATCAATTTTACACTTGTCGGATTACTTTGTAAATATCTCTTCTGTATGATTACCAATAAGTAGTTAACTATTTACCAAAATATAGTAAATATGCAGAGTATACCGATAAATCCAAAATTGCATATGTGAAATGTAAAATAGTAAAGTAATAAAACATAAACACATAACACATGGATTTTTGATGTGGAAACCCTATTAAGGGAAAAACCACTAGGATCGGTACCCCAAATTTTCACTCTTCTGAACTGAGCTCTATTAGGAGACAACCCTGTTAAACATTACAAACACACTGTTAGGTGTGACCTCGTTAGAGGATTTAAAAGATAGTTTGTCACCTAGTTTCTGGCATCTAATGCTACCATCCTTGATCAACCACCCACTTGGCCTGTCAATAGGTATCAGACATATCCAATGCTATTTTTATGATCAAAATTTTTAATACTCCTTGGGATGTATCTAAATTGTAAAAGACTTTTAAGTCCTGCTCGGTTAAGAGAATTGATGCTTCAAGGGTTAAACTAAAACACTAAAGATGTTTTCATACATACAACTCAATTGCATATTTTCAGATCTATTATAATTCCATTACCTCTCTTATCAATATAATCAATCTTATACCTTTGGTCCACACTGTTCTACTCTGTGATGCTGTCTCATTGTCCGTTGGTGTTTGCAGAATCTAGCTCTTTCCTCAGCTTGTTGATCAGGACTGAATGAAGACTTCTCCTTCTGATTTTCTTTTGCATCTTTCCTCTTCTCTTTTTTTCCTCACCTATTCCCCCATTCGTAATGAATTGGGTTTGTCTTTGTATAGACATGATTTCCCCTTTTCTAGACTTTCTTGATTCTTGGCATGTTCCACAATTATCGCCAATAGATTTAAAGAAAACTCCTATTTTATCTCAAAGAGATCTTCTTGCCAACTCGACAAATCCTCTTTAAATCAATTACTTATCTTCATCTTTCTCTGGATGTTTAAAACAATGATAAGTATTTGTTACGTCTATCTTTAAATTCTTGACAGCTAAGCATTTTTTTATTTTTGAACTCTCTATTTTGTCAGTCAACACTTCAGTTACTTATTAGTGATAACTGATTGTTCCATCGGTGTGACTTCAGTTGTAATTAGGATCTCCATCCTTGTCTTCTCCATCAGGAAACACTGAAATTCTTTTCGTCGGGTTACTTTGTGTTTTTCTCATCGAGCAACACTGTAACTTTGCTCATTGGTAATATTGTGCATTATCTCATCGGGTAACACTGTGACTCTCCTCTTTTACTCTGACTATCAGCATGCACTCCATTGGTGTATATAGTCACTTAGTGAATACTTGACTTATATGCATTACTAATAGCATAGCCTTTGATTCATTGGTTCTTTGAAGTATTTGGCAGTATTTCCATCACCATACAAAATATATCAATTTGACATCAATGAAAATACACTACATTAAGTGATTTAATGCCTTGCATGATCATCAACTTAACATCTTCAAACATTCAATCAGTTACAAGTCATCATATCACACATTTAACTTCTCCTTCTTTTGATATGGAAACTCAATAAAAATCCGTTATCAATTGCTTGATATCAATCAAAAAATAATAACTGATCTAACCATTTTGAGAAATGTGTATACCTAGATTATCTCTTGGTATTCATCATCTCCATCATTTGATTAACTATCTCCCTCTTTGGCATTTATGACAATATTATAGTATTATTATAGAAATTGATGATGACAAATCTTAATACTTGTAATCTCTGTCATTACTCCCTCTGAGTTAATAGTTTTGTTTCTGATCATCAAATTGTTCTCCCTCTTGGATAATTCTTATGATGATGTTGTGGGAAATGAGTTGAGTAACTAAGAGGGGAGGGGTGAATTAGTTACCAAGTCCCTTAGATGTATTTATTCAAACTCATCAATGTTACCCAGTTAACATAGATATTTTGTTGTTACTCGATTAACAAAGAAAATATTTATGATATAAAGTGTAATTATCATTTAGTGATTAAGTGTAGAAACATAAAGCATAAATAAAATAACATGAACAAAGATGCCACCAATATTTAACGTGGAAACCTTATTTGGTAAAATTACCAATTGAAAATAGTTATTGTTTTTCAGTCTTCTGAAGTGAGCCCTATTAGGATCCAACCTTGTTAAAGGTTATAATACACACTCTTAGGTGTGACCCTACGAGAGGATTTAATCACCCTGTAAGGAGTGACCTTGTTAGAGGCATTCCAACACTTCAATGTAGAAATGTCACCTTGTGAGGAGATTTGTGAGAGACTGTTAAGTCTACTCTGTAAAGAGATTTGGATCATTGTTACAATTGTTAGAGAGTAACAATGGATTGATATATTTGTCCAAACCATTGTCTTTGCTATTTTAGATCTCCACTCTGGCTTTAAAATAGATCCTCACTGATCAAATATTCTATTGCAGATCAGTCTGTATGTTATGTCCTTAATCATAATTCCATATGATTTCGCCTTCACTCTTCATATAAAAATTCTATTATTTATTTATTCTTCTTTCTTCCATACATTCAATCAAACTTTACCTTGTATATATATGATAGGCCTTGTCAATTCGGCTTGAATATCCTTCCAAATAAATAATAAAACTTAAGTATGTCGGCTTCATCTAACTAATTAAACATAAAATGTAAACTATTGTTGGTCGGCTGACACTAAATCCATAACTCGGTTAACACTGTAATCCTTCAATTCCCAACAGTTACTGCAATGCCCGAGTGAACTCGGTTATAACTTAAAATCACTTTGGTCTTCTTCAATGCCCAAGAGAGCTTGGAATATATTGACTGTGCTCAGTTTAGGTATAGACATTTGTGTAACATCACTACATTTGTGTATACATCAATCATAATACACAATTGAATAATTATCATCCCTCTTTGGTATTGATGGCAACACAACATGCCATAATAAAAATAATTATAGAGAAAAAGGAACATGGATAAAATTTTATTAATGTGCTTAGCTTCATTCTTACTCTCATCTAGAAAACTCTGTCTATCTTAACAATCTCTGAAATATGGATTTCTCCTTCTTGCATTAATCTATCTTTCTAATAAAATTTCCCTCTCTGTCATCAATAATCTCTTCCTCATTAATCTTTCCTTTAATAATTTATTTTGGCATGAAATCAATAATCTCTCCCTCAATAATATTTCCTTTAATAATTTATTTTGGCATGACATCAATAATCTCTCCCTCTTTGGAAACCAATGCCAAAGACTCTATCCAATGAATTGTAGTGTACATGATGTACTAATTCATATGCAATAAGCTCTCACAATCTACATCAACTTGTTAGATCTATATTGTAGCTCGGTTGATGCATCACCAATCTATTAATTAGTGAGCCTCAGTTAGGGGAATCACCGCTAGCTTTCCTCTAGGATACAAAAATGCATCCTTAGGTAAAGGTTTAGTGAATATGTCTACAATTTGTTCTTTAGTATTCACATATTCCAAGCTTACTTCCTTGTCATGAACCAATTCTCTCAAGAAATAATATTTTATTACAATATTCTTAGTCTTAGTATGCATCACAGGGATCTTTGAAATGTTAAAAGAGCTAGTGTTGTCAGAGTAGATAAAAAATCGTTCTTTAATTTCCTCCTTCATACATGACAACAATTGTTTGAACCATATGATATTTGAACAATTTACTTCTACAACAACATACTCTGCCTCTATTGTAGACTTAGAAATGCATTTTTGTTTATTGCTGGTCCAAGAGGCTAACCTCTTTCCATGGAATAACACTATACCACTATTTCTCTTTTTCTCATCAACACATCCTTCCAAATCAACATGAGCAGAAGTCTTCAAATCAAATTTTCCTCCTCTCTTATACCATAATCCATAATCTTCAGTACCCTTAAGATATCGCAGAATCCTTTTCATAGCCATCAAATGGTTCTCTCTAGGATTAGCTGAAAACCTTGCAACAAGACCAACTGTTAATGCAATATCAGGTCTAGTATGAACAACATATTCAATTTTACCAATCATGGATCTGTAGGGACTCTAATTTACCTCCTTTGAGTCATCATCCTTAGACAAATTATGTCTAGTAGACATAGCTGTCCCAACTAGTTTGGAATCTTCCATTCCAAATTTCTTCATTATCTCTTTGATGTATTTAGACTGAGTGATGTAGATACCATCCTTGATCTGATTAACTTGTAAAACAAGAAAGAATTTGATTTCTCCAAACATAGACATCTCAAATTCCTTACTCATAGCTTCACAGAATGCTTTGCATAAACCATCATGTCCATTAAATAGTATATCATCAAAAAATATCTCTACTAAGAGTATCTTGTTTTGAGGTCCTTTGATGTATAAGCTACTATTGTCATTATTTCTCTGAAATCCAATACTTACTAGGTAACCATGCAATCTTTCATACCAGGCTTTAAGAGCTTGTTTCATTCCATACAAGGCTTTGTGCAATTTTAAAACCATATTTATTTTTTTAGGATCAACAAAACCTTCAGGTTGGTCAATATAGACTTCCTATTCTATAATTGTATTCAAGAATGCAAATTTTACATCCATTTGGTATCCCCTGAATCCTTTACGTGCTGCATATACCAGAAGATTTCTGAATCCTTCAGGTCTTGCAACAAGAGAAAAAATTTCTCCTTAATCAATATCATCTTTTTAAGCATATCCTTTACACACTAATCTTGATGTGTTTCTTGAAACTTCCCCTTTTTCATCCATCTTGTTTCTGAAAACCTAGTTAGTACCAATCACATTCTTGTCTTTTGGTCTAGATACAAGAGTCCAAGTTTTTTTCTTGTCTATTTTCTCAATCTCTTCATTCATGGCTTCTATCTAGATTTCATCGTTTAATGCATCTTTAATGGATCTGGGTTCAATTTCACCAAGAAAATATGTACCTTTAAGTTTGTTCCTTGTAATTATACCTACTGTCTGATCTCCAATTATTTTCTCAGGTTTATGATGCCTTTTGACATATTTGGTAAGTATAGGTTCCTTTTTATTTGATTATGGGCTTCCTCCACTTGGTTAACCATGCTCAAACATTTTGTTATGCTCTTCCAACTGATACTCAGGTTCCACTATTTGCGACTTGGGTGCCTCTATCTGTGACTCGGTCCCCTCTTTCTATGACTCAGTTTATTTAGTCTGAGACTCAGTTCCCTCTATCTATGACCTAGTTTCAATAGTTAGCAGCTCAGGTTGCATAGGTTGCAACAAGGTTTGTGCTGATGAATTTAGTGGTTGACATGGTTTTTGTCCAATCACCATTCCATGTGTCTTAGGTACATTATAGGGTTTGTTAGGGATTTTTATTGTTGAACCTCAAAATGCTTGAATTTTTTCTTTAACTCTATGACTCCCAATATTGAAATAACTGATCCAAGAAAGAGAAATGCCTAATTGATGAGGGTTTAGATAATATCCAGGGAAACTATTACCTCCTTTTTTGAGATCCAATGACTCAGGCACGTATTACCTATGATTACTGATTAATATTATCTTTAAAGTGGATTATATCTTCTTACTAACTTGTTGAATTCCTTTTACTATATCAATAAGTAGATAAATATGAAAATGACTATGAATAACTTGATACGAAGCTTAATAAGCCAAACTAGTATATTGACAACAATAAATAGTAATGCAATAAGGATTCTCATCCTTCTTCCTTTTATAGTTCTTATGAACTTAAGAGGGACAACCTATTTGATTCTCTCTTAAATGAATTAGTAGAATTGAATCGTATACTCTGTGAGTACAATTTCTTATGACTGTATACTCTTTTATAAATGTAATATAATTAAATGATTGTTCTTAAATGCTGGATGATTGAACAATTACATGAAAAAATATAAACCAGTGCCTGATCCTATGGGCTACAGAGTCAATATATGGTATAAATCCACACTAAGGTGATCAATAAAATAATTGCAACAAAGATAAAATGCCTTACAATTTAACCTCTAGTTCTATAACTCTGTCATCAAATCCTTAAATTAATGCTAAGTTCTCTGGGGTCATTTGAATAATTAATCCTTCCTTGAAGGAGCTCACAAATGACTGCACAACCACCTTGTGATCAGTATGTCTAAGTGCCTTACAAATAAACATACAATAACTATAATAGAGATGAAAAGAGACAACCAAGATGTAAAACAAAGATTGCAATATATTATATAAATGTCTTAATGCTTCAAATACATTCAGATAGACGAAAAAGTACATAGGCTCAAACAAATTTTAGTAGTCTGCCTTGCAATTCTATTCCATCATCTTTTAAAAATGTTGTAATGAGCTCTATATATAGGCTTAAACCATCATGAAATCCTTAAGAAGTAAGGATGCTACAAGATTTGGATGGTTTTAAGACCTAACCCTAAAATCTAGAAAAGACAAAAGATAGGAAAGAACCAAGCGGTGGATGGACAAAAATGGAGAATAATATTTGATTTTCTCCTTGTCTTCTTGTGATATTTGGCGCCTTTATCTGTATATGTTCAGGATAGCATCTGTTATTTTCAATGAGATCTAGTGACCGCCAATACAAGCTAACTTACACTAGCCTCTATGATTTCTAACCTTCATGTGCTCAAAGAACAGGTGCCATGTGTGCTCCTATTCCTCATCCATGATGTCTAGGTGAACATGATAGGCTTTTTATTGTTGTGATTTTTTAATATGCCCCATGCTGTAAAATATTCTTCTTTAGTTCATTCAAAGCTTTGTATATTCTCCGACTGGGCCTTCTATCTTTCCCACCTGGCATCAGTGATACTCTCAAGATATCTATGATGAATTTATTGAAATCTGTTTCTTCCTTAATTGATTCATCTAGAATCTCATTACATATTTCCATATCTAGCTCTCCTTTACCAAAAACATAAACCTCTTTATTAGGAAGTACAGTGAAGAACTTTGAGCCCCATACTCCTAATGTATTGATTTGATTCTCCTCTAATTTGAATGGAGGCACAAATTTGTTGTAGCTTGGTCCAAACATGGTAAACCTTGCCTCTATTTGATTAGCCTTTCCTTTAAAAAAGGAAAGGGTGGCTCCTATTTCTTCCATCTTAGTCTGAACTTGGGTTAGTATCTATGGTAGGTCTGACCTAAGTGGTTGCAAAGATGCCAACCTTTCAAAAAGTCTTGTTCTGCTAGACCAAGTTGCATAATAAGGGTTCAAAATTTGGATAAAATTGTTTACCTCTACTTGTAGGCCTGGCAATTTTCCATAAGCTCCATATAATATGTCAATCTTATCCTTTATTACATCTACCCTACGCTACAAAATTTATGTCAATGTACCCAATACAACATCATTGTGCTCCATAACCTCCTTTTCCATCTCTGATGTAGTATGCTCTGTATCCTTTGTTTGGATCTTAGCATCTTGCAGCTCTTTTGGTTTTGTAGGGGAATATTTTGGCATATCTAGAAATTTTTGGGTAAGATACGCTATCATATTTTCTTGTTCTTTGATCTTGATTAGACCCAGCTCCCTATCTTTAACAATATCACTAGTTTCACTAGTGAGATTCTTCAAATTTTTAGACATTTGGACAGCTTTGGCCTCATTCAACTGAGAAAAATGGTTGAGCTCTTGGGAAATCTCAAAGTCTCCTGTATTCTAGACTGTCTAGATAATCTTATTTCCTTCCATTTTATCTTGAATATTTATTAGGGATGGCTTCTAATATTTTGGAGCTAAGCTCCACATTGCTAATGCCTGGGATTTTGGATTGTATCTAAATCCTCTGATCATTTCCCCAACCTGTGTTTCTAATGAAAAATTTACATTGGGTTTCTTTCTAATCTAATCTATAATGAAAGAAGAGACCAAATCCCACCCTTCTACTAATAACATCCCACTAGCCTTTACCAGTTTCCTTGCCTCCTCTAGTGTGATTTGCTCTGATTCAGGATCATAATCCTACAATGTTTGTAGAGCCTCACTAGTAACTAGGTTACCACCTTCAAACTGCAACTGTGCACTAACCTATTGTTTTTTGTTCCAGAAGAGGAACTCTTTGAATTCCTTGGTCTTGATTAAATTGTCATCTTTTAGAAATTGATCTTGATATATCAATCTTTCATCTGTGCATGTCATGAGAGGCAACTCTATTTCCTCTTCTTTATCTTTTTGCAGTTTCTTCCCTGCTTTGATCTGTTTTGTCAACTGATGGTCATAGGCTCTGTTTCCAGTAATAAGAGCACCAATTATGTATTTCTTCTTCTCTTTCTTATGATATGGTTCCCCTATTTCAACTCTTAGTCTTTTTGGTGGGGGATCATTGATGACCTCCATTTCAGGGACCTCTGTTAGGTCAATTATGTTCTCATCCTTGTTTTATTTTTCTTCAACAAATGATTGGTTTACTAGAGGGGAGATAGGTACTAAGTACTCTTCATCATTCTGTTCATCATATGATGATGATGAGTGCCCCTTTTTTCCCTTCTCTGGCACTACAAGTGCATCTTCCAACTGGTTACATAGCAGAGTATGGGACTCAATCATGGCATCAAGCCTTTTTAAATATGGCAAGTCTGGGAAGAAATATCCAAAAGAAATGTCTTTCTGATTCACTTGTCTCTCTAAGTCCATCAATTCATTTAACTTCTCAGCCCTTCTATCTACCTCCTCATCCTCCAATATATTTATTATGAGTTCTTCTTCCATGCATTCCTCATGAACCTTTTTATATGGAATGGTTGGTGTCAACAACTTCTTTTCACTCAAAATGAAACCTTTTGTTTCTATATATCTATAAAGGGCTATGTTCATTATGTAATTACTCATCCAATTGTTCACTGGGTCTACTTCCCTTTTACCAATTGTCAAATTATAAATCTTGTACTATCTTGGGGTAAATGTACCCTTCCTACGAGGAGCAAGGTGTTCCTTGTCTGTCAAAATTAACCGCCTGATGAATCCCATTGCAGAAATCCTTGGTGACACGTGGAATGGTAGAACATGGGGTGGGTGAGTACAACCATACATCCTGATCAATTTGAAATTATTCTCATAGTATAATTCACCCCAGTTGTGATATCCTAGCCACTTATCAAGTTATTGGCATGATCTTAGTAGCTATATCACCTTCACTGGTAGCCTTGTCTTGTTTACACCTAGGCATTTAAGTATTTGATATACTATCCAATTTTTAAAGGAACAAAATTCTTGTTCCCTTGAGGTGTAATTCCACAATCTTAGCCAAAATAGAATGGGGTTGACCTTGTTATGATGAAACCTTTGAGGCCTCAAACACTAAGAGTTCATGATAGGAAAATTGTAGTATAAGATTAAATGCATTAACTTGGAGTAATGCATAAATTTGGGATTGTCCTTCTTGTTCTATATATCAATGAATCCTTGATGCATTTGATCAATTTTATATTGGATATAATCATAATTGGTACTTGTATGAGGGATCTACATATCTAGGACCATCATAAGGATGTCTGAGGTGATTCTCTTAGGTCCTCCATCCTTTCCTAACACTCTGCATAATGCATATAATATATACATCATATAGAAGTTTAGGTCCTTATAGTAGTATGGGGAAGTCCCTGGAATGGGTGCTATATAATTCTTCATTCTCCTTGCAACATGATTTTCCTGAATCAATTTGGAAGCAATTCCAGACTCTCTCATATACCTATTCTCTAAACTCTTCAAGTTTATCTCTATGGCCATGGGATGGTATACATTGAGTTCTTTATGAATGAGTTTTTGTCTAGGGTTACTAGGATTTTCCCATCATCCCTCTTTATTTCTATGGTTAGGGTATCATACCTACTAGCCATTTCTAAGATAAAATTATCATCTACAAAGATGTCAGGGACTATTAATTTGGCTAATCCATAGGTCCATGGGTTAAATATTGGCACAACTTCATCACTATTATTATTGAAATAATTGAACAGGGAATAACTTGATGATCCTGGGGTTTTAGCATCCCTATTCAAATGCAAATAATCTATGAGAGTATCAGCACTTACCTTTCTATTTTGGCTTGATCTTAGCAACAGGGAGATGAATACTTCAGAATAGTTGCACTTTCCTTTCATATCATCATCAACATCACCACTTTTCCCACTAGTAGAGGCTACACTCATTGTCTAACTCACATTTTTTTGTTCCAATTTATATTACTAATATTGAAACAAAGATCCTACAAACCCTCACCACAAGCTGTCAATTACTCTATGAATTGAAATTCTGAGCACTAAAAACACCACCAATCACAATGCCTTTTGAATTTTGAACTAGGAAATCACTTCTTTCAAAACACACTGCTGGAAAACTCTACTCTTCTTCGAAAATGCTAATTTCTTATAAAAATCTTAGCTCTGAAAACTTGGAAGCTGGTAAAAAAAATTGACAACGGATACACTTACTTATATCTAAGAAATCAATGCAGTCATCTCTTCGAAACTAGTAAACTTACAATTCAATCACTTCTACCATTAGTTTATTACATAATGTGACATCAATTCTGTTTCTAGCCATGGCATTTCAAATTGACATGCAATCAATTATCAATGAATGTATTTTTCTTATTTAAACCTTATAAAATTTAAAAAGATATCAAAATCAAATTTGATTGGCTATCATTAAACATAACTCAACCACTTTTCCATCTGGCATAAATATTTGATTATCAATTGGTTAGGAACTGTCCACCATGGCGACAAAGAAAATTCTTCACTTTAACTCTGGTTCTACTTCTAGCGACCTCACGACTATGTAATCTCTTTGTCGCTGAACATTCACTCTAACTATGGTTTCATACCGAGACTTAGTGACTATAATTGGATCAATTGCTAGATCAATAGATATCTCCTTGTCACTTGGTGAAATATCTTAACTCATGTTCTTTCATAGATACCATGACTAAGCCATCTACTAACTGATCTTTAACCTTTGTTTATTTCCAGAAAATGGGCGACTGTTATATCTCTTTTTCACTGTACCAATATTTTAACTCAGTTTATTTGGAGACCATGGGAAAAATACCTTTATCTCTTTATCTCTCTATATTTTCTCCTTTATTATTTTCATCTAGAGATAACATGACTACTGTTGATCTTCCCTTTTCTGCATCTAACAGTCGGGGCCAAGTCTCCAGATCTTCAATGCGAACCCTAATCTTTCACGAGACTATGCAACTGTTATCTCCAAGTCGCCAGAAGTATATTTTACTTTGCATCTTCATTAGAGACTACGTGACTGAATAACACATGTCTCATCTATCCCTTTGTCTCCTAATCACCAGATCTCTTTTGACTTTTCAAACTCTTACCGTGACCTTGTGACTGTTGTTAGATCTCTTTTCATCCTGTGGTTGTCTCCAAATCTCTTGATTCTTAACTTAACTCATGATTTCTTTTGCGACTAGGTGACAACACTAACACTAAAACTGAAATCTAACTCAGGTTTGATCAGGAGACTTCATGACTATAGAAAATTAGTGTCACTAGATGATTTTTAAATTGCACTGTTTATTCAGAGACTTCCCCACCACTGTTAGATTTTATTTGAGATGAACGGTCTATGTTAAGTCTCCATATCTACTAACGCATATTATTTTTATCAGGAGACAATGTGACTAATCCTTTCCGCTAACTCTCTAGATAGAATGAAATATTATTTTCACTTCACGAGACTAAGCGACTAAAATAATAAGCACATGCTTCATTCTCAGACTTAAGTTACAAAAAATTAACTTGAAAATAGAAACTCGACTGAGATATTAGGACTTTTTTGCATTTTCAAACAAAGATAACCATAGGGCTTAGGGTTTTTGAAAATTTCACTAGGTTTATGGTTAAAAAAACCATTTGCAGAGATATATAAGCAATTTTTAGACATGACTTTCAACCCTTGAGCATAGAAATGACAAGGAACTTAAAAATTTTACTGGGCAGACTACAAAACTGGAAATGCAACCAACAGTGGCTCTATCTGAGGATGAGCAAACATAATTTTATATCAAGAACCATAGAATCTCTAGTTGTAGACCACTTCAAAAGAAATAGATTTAACCTATTGCAGAAAGAAACACACCTATTCAATATAATACAGAGATATTTACTTATGCATAAAACTTTCACTTTCAACTGAAAAATGGCTTCAAGAACTGCCCATGCACTATAAATTCATATTGTTCATCATTCATGTTCTTCAAGATATAGGAGTCTTTACCAAAACTCTAAGAAACAATAAAGGGACCAAGCCATAAAGATTCAAACTTTTTATGCTTACCTTTATCCTCTTCTCTCACATTCTATTGGAGTGCAAGATCACTAGGTATAAACTTTCTGCAACCTACTCTTTTATCAAATAGATACTTCATCTTTTGTTGCAACTATATGTTTTCCTTCTGACTCTCTCTTCTGATTTCATCAAGCTCAGCTAGTTGCATTATTCTGTCTTTCATTAGATCAAACATTTCTAGCTCTTCTTCTTGCATGAACTTGTATATAGGTAATAGATTTTTGATAGGAATCCTTGACTATAGACCATACACAAGTTCAAATGGTGACTTACCGGTGGCTTTCTTAACTATTATCCTATCAGCCCATAGAGCTAATTTCAACTTGGTATGCCAAGCTCTTTTGTTTTTTTATAAAGTCTTTTTAAAAATCTTTAGAATGCTCTTATTACTAGATTCTACATGACCATTAGTCTGAGGATGATATGGGGATGAATAAGACATTATGATCCCATATTCATTGTAGAAATCCTTAATCTCACTAGATCTAAAACACATAGCATTATCCATAACTAGCTCCGAAGGGACACTAAATCTGGTTAAAATATTTTCTAATAAAAAATCATTAACCACTTTGCTTGTTGCTTTTTTATTGGGAATAGCTTCTATCCACTTTGTAAAATAGTCAATGCAAACAAGTATCCAACTGCATCCTCCAGTGGATTTTTCTAAAAGTTCTCCAATAAAATAAATACCCCACATTATAAACTGTGCTTCAACACTCATAGGGTTCAACAACAGGCACCTACAAATTTCAATTTATTTGAGGACCTCTAGCAAGGCTCACATTTCTAGACAAATGCATGAATATCTTTAAATACACAGGGCCAATAATATCTAGCCCTAAAAATCTTATGAGTAGTGCTCTTAGCAGAAAAATGCCCACCACATATTCCAACATGCATTTCAATTAGTTCTTTCTCAGCTTGGTTTTTATCTAACACAACAGTAGTACACCATTTATGTCTTTCCAATACAGATCTCCTTGAATCAAAGTGTACTTCTGAGCTTGTAACTTAAGACTCCTCTTTTGATTATCTGACATGTTTTCAGAACAGTTGGCATTTTTTAGGTACTACATGATGTCAACATAAAATGACTGTCTTTCAATACTGGTTATTATTGAGTCATGTATCACTACACTATTTACTTGTACCAAGTCTAGATTTTCTTTAGTCATTAGTTTTGGTAAACCTTTTCCTCTAACTAATTTTGTAATATGGATTTCTAGGTTAAATTATTGAATTCTGTTAATCCACTTACATCTCTTACCAGACACTTCTGGTTGGGTAAGAATATTTTTTTTTGCTAAATGAGGAATATATGCAAGAACCTTGGCACAAACTAAGTAAGGTCTGAATGATTTAACAACTTTTTACCAATGCATATGCCTACTTTTCCATCATTTCATAGTTCATATTTGTAGCTTGGAGAGATTTTCTATAGAATGCTATTGGATGTTCAAATCCCTCCTCATCCTTATGTAGTAGAACATCAACAATATTGTGAAAAGATGCAAATGAGAACAAAGAAAAGGGCTTACTATAATATCGAGATTTTAAAATAGGGGCCTCTTGTACTGCTTGTTTGATTTTCTCAAATGATATTTGAGCCTCTTCATTCCACTGGAACTTTGGATCTTTCTTTAGTAACTTGATTATTGGCTTGACAATTTCAGCAAAATTGGCAATGAATCTTTTGACAAAATTAATCTTTCCAAAGAAATATTGCACTCCTTTTATATTCTTTGGAGCAGTGACCTTTTTAATGAATTCTATTCTCTTAGGGTCTATCCTTACTCCATACTTGGGCACTATATGTCCTAATAACTTTCCTTGTGTGACTACAAAATGACACTTTCTAGGGTTTAGTGAAACACCATATTCTAAAGCCTTGTTAAATTTTTTGTAGATGCTCACAGTGATCCCCTATTTTTTTGGAAAATGCAGTCAAATCATCTTGGTAAATAACCATGAATAGATCAATAAAATATTTAAATGCCACATCCATGGCTCTCTAGAAAGTTGCTCCTGCATTTATTAATCCAAATGGAATTCTGACATAGACTTAAGTTCCCCATGGAGTAGTAAATGTAGTCTTGAATTGCTCTGACTCTTTTACAAGTACCTGGTTGTAGCCTGAGAAGCCATCCATCATTGATAAAAGCTCACAAATAGTTACCTTATGCAATAATGCTTCCATTTTTGGTAGAGAATAGTTATCTTTTAAGGAAGCAATATTCAAATTTTTGAAATCTACGCAGTCTTATATCACCATTATTTTTTCTTACTGGTACTAAGTTTGAGACCCAAGTTGAATGCCTGATAGGATAAATAATTCCAGCATCCTTTAATTTCATCAACTCTTGTTGCATCTTAGGAGCCAACAGAGGATTAATGGGTCTCTAGTTTTGTCTGAATGGTTTCATATCTATTTTGAGTGGGATTTCATGTTAGAAAAGATCCTCTCTATAATCTTTAAGATCTTCATATGAACATGCAAAAACATGCTTATGTTTTCTTAGTAATTTTATCAAGTTGGTTCTGACATGAGAGTCCAATCATTTTGCAATATAAAATATTTTTAGGAGTGGTCTGTGATCCCAAATTTATCTCCTCTAGATCCTCAATTTTTCCATTGCTTATTCTTACTGTATGTTCATTCTGATCAGTAAACAATGCCTCTAGTTCTACCAATCCCTTAGGAATCTAGTTAGAACTGAGTTGGAAAACCTCATCCACTAGTATACAATCCTTACCATCAACAAACTCAAGAAAATTATTGCAATCTATGCGCTGGTCTTCATAATGATCAAGGCACTAAAGAAATCTAAGGATATCTTGGTCATCCTCAAACACTTGCCAGTTGTAATTATTGTTTGGGAGAACTGGTCTTCTTTTAACCTCAACAATTGATACCCCATTTAAGGTCAAGTCATCATTTTTCAAAGCCACATTAGGTAAGAAATCTACCATGATATTTCTAGACCTTTCTATCCAATTTATATGAAAGGCATCAAAGAATTCTATTTTTTGTCCCAAATAGCATGTCTATACATTTTTAATCTATCATTCTTCACAACATATTTGGACCTTACTTGGGATACTACTAACTCTAAGTCACCATAGACTTTTAAACATTTTATACCATGTTTTTTATCAATATCTAGCCCTGGAAACAAAGCCTCATATTCTGTTGTATTATTTGTACACTGAAAAGGTAATAGAAAAGAATATTTGAATGTGGTACCTGGTGGAGATATAAGTAGAACTCCAGCTCCTGATCCTTCTTTTGAACAGGCTCCATCAAAATATATTTTCCACAGACCATCACTCTGTATAGTCAATTCTTTCACCAAAGGATCAACATTTTCACATTGGTGACTCCTTTTGATTTTGAAACTTTCCATGTCAATGTCAACACAATAATTAATATTTGTATCCTCCTGCAATTCTATCATATGAGGTTTTCTTCCCTCTCTAGACACCTTTACATTATTTCCTGCTATATTGAAAGTGGCATAGGATAAGTCACATTGAATACTGCCCCCCATTTAAGCACTCCTTTTTCTGGACAACAACATGCCATAATGTGGTGGTATGTCAACCACTAGTACACTCATAGTCAACACTGTATCTAGGCATATGGCTAATTTCCAAGGTAGGGCTTCAATGGTTCCAACAATAGTGATTTATCTTGAGTCCATTGCTTGACACCTCCCATGAGGAGTATCTACTTGCAAACCCATGGATCTCATAATTTTTGCAGGCATGACTATATTAGATGCTCCTGAGTCAATCATACAATTTTTTAGCATCTTTCCATTTATTACCAATGTCAAGAAAAAGGAGTCAAAAACCCCTGTAGAAGTATTTGTGTTTAAGTAAATCTGAGGGATCTTAGAGATCATCCCCTCAGGCTCCTTTCCCTTATTTTTGAGTTTCCCTTTGATATGTTCTATTTTCTGAGGTTTTACTATTGATACATTATTCAATACTGAAAGAAATTTCTCTTTGTGTTATTTTATTCTCATCATCGCTAGGAATGGGACTTTCATAGTCATCTGAGGTAAAAATTATCCCATATCCACTGGAGTGTACTTTAAATTAGAGTTCTTAGGATTTTCTACAATTATATTATTCTCTTCTATCTGAATATCCAAAGCAGGTTCTTCCTTCTTATATTTCTTATTTTCTACTTTGCGGGAAGAAAAAATTGCTTCTGGCTCTTTACCCTTTTCTACATGTACATATTTTGGTTCATTGACTTTGTTTACTATCTTGACCTTAGGTCTATTTACTTTTTCCCTAGGTCCATCCCTTTTTGGTACATATTTGGCATCTATTTTATTTTCTTTTATGAAGATTCCTGATGGCTGACTACCAACATTACCCACAACTCTGCTTCTTAGGTGATAGTTGTTTCTATCTTTGTTTACCAAATCAGCAGTGATTCTAGTTTTTTCTTCATCAGAGGATTTTCTCACTACTAAGGATTCCTGACTATTTTGGGCATAACACCTTATGTGATCAACCCTTTCTTCTTCTTCACTATCAGACAAGATTTGTTGTTGATGAACTTCCATTCTACCTTGCGAGCCACAGATATCATTATTTTCAATTTTCTCATCAGAATCCATATCATGACATGAATAAGAATTATTCATACTATAATCACATAACTCATTTTCATCCATTTATTGCTCTTCATTTTCTTTTATATGTAAAGAAACAATGCAAAAATCAGGATTGTGTGGTGCCTCACAAGCTTCACACCAAAATTCATCATTACACATGTGAATAGTATTTTTATGTAGGGGATCAGGAGTCCTATTCTCATGTTTTTCTTTCCTTAGTGGACCAATAGGCTTACCATCCTTGAATTGGGTACCATAGGGGTAGTTTTGCATCCTATTTTGTGGGTTATAGTTATTGTTATTTGATGGCTTATTATTCTGTGGGGCCTTATACTCTCTGTATTTAGGTTCCTTTTGATTAATCCTTTTAAAGCATGGATCTTCTCTTTTACCCAATTTTCCTGATATCCTCCTATTAATCTCTATATTCACAGTTATTTTATAGCCTTTTGTTAAAGTTCTTGGATTCTTATCTCTAAGTGCATAGCCCATTTCTTAATCAAAAGCATTGAGATAGGTAACAAGACATACCTTTTGATCCAACTTCATTTTTTGAAACAACTTATGCATAGATCATTGGAATATTGTATTGAACTCAGTTGCTTCTTCATTTGAGTTCTTCCTTATGTTGTTGAATTCATTGAGAAAAAATCCTTCATTAGTCTTATCACCATATTGATCCTTGAATAAATCAACCAATTCATCCATTGTTCCTATAGAACCGTGAGATAGACTCCTAAACCATTCCCTAGAATCTTCTACTAGAGATTGTACAAATAATTTCATGAGGACATCTTCATGACTGATATTTAAATCATCTTTAACATCAAAAAAAATTCTTAAATTCTCTTCACAAGTTACAGTATTATTTCCTAAAAATTTTGGAAGTTTTTCTCCCATATCTTCTGGTATTGCATTAGGATAACCTAGAATTCCAAAGAAAGAAAATTTCTTGTACCTTTCTGTAGGAAGAGGTCTCCTTTGGAATTTGTCAGTACCTTTAGGAGAAAATAATTTTCTATGGTCTTTGAAAGAAGAATCCTTGTTTCTTGATGTTGTAGCATTCCTCGTATCAGCAAAGGAGATTGTAGTAGATTGCACAAAATCAATTTTTCTCTTCATCTCTATAGTAGCAGCTTCTGCTGAAAAACTTTCTCCAACATCTTAGCCATAATTTCTCTTTCTTTTTTAATTATTTCAAGGTCAATGTCTAGTTTAGACATTTTCTCAGACAGGTTCTTTTGAGTTTTTGGATCCTCAACTTTTTTTTCTGTAACCTTATTTTTTCCTTTATCTTTGAATTTTTTAGGACCTAAACTTTTGTGGGTGTTTGGAGTCTCCTGGTCTTGACGAGACCTATTAATGTTTTTTGCAGCTTGATGTCTCATAGATCTTCTCCTATACTTGTCAACATCCTTTTGCTCATGTTTTTTTATTTTTATGTTCCTTTTCCCTTTTCATCTTCTGAATAAGGGCTAGTTGTTTCATGAGGATTCTTTCTTCCTCTACAAGCTCATCAGAAGGAACCTAAGATTTAGATCTTATTGTGTCAGTTCCTTCTCTCTCACTAGAAGTAGTAGTGACTGCATAGATTTCTAGTCCAAGGTCTGGGGTGTTTTCATGCTTAGAGGTATTCCCCTCATGACTAGACTGATTGGTATCCTTTCTTCTAGTGTTTTCTTCTTTGTTTCTTGGAGTAGAGTTATTGATATTTGCTTGGTTCCTATTTTCTCTCCAAGGTAGCTTAGATTTTGAAGTAGTGGGAATCCCACTATCCAACTCCATTTCTGGATTTTCTCTCATTCTTGACCTAGTATTCATATTTGAAACAATGTTTCACTTATGAACTGATTCAAATATTTTCTTTAGAGTCACCACCCAACCACAAGTTTGAGAAATATTGAATACCACTAGAATGACATAAAACTAGAAAAAATCAACTGTAACTTACTTTAACTTTTGAACAATAGAGAATTTTGAATATAAATTTTAACTCCCCAGCAGAGTCGCCAGTTTGTTAGGGATTTTTCTTGCTGAACCTCAAAATGCTTGAATTTTTTCTTTAACTCTATGACTCCCAATATTGAAACTATTACCTCCTCCTTTTTTTAGATCCACTGACTTAGACAGGTATTACCTATGAATGATTATTGATTAATAGTATCTTTAAAGTGGATTATATCTTCTTAATAACTTGTAGAATTCCTTTTACTATATCAATAAGTAGATAAACATGCAAATGACTATGAATAACCTGATACAAAGCTTAATTAGCCAAACTATTATTTTGACAACATCAAATAGTAATGAAATAAGGATTCTCATCCTTCTTCCTTTCATAGTTCTTATGAACTTACGAGGGACAACCTATTTGATTCTCTCTTAAAGGAATTAGTAGACTTGAATTGTATACTCTGTGAGTACAATTTCTTATGACTATATGCTTTTTTATAAATGTAATGTAATTGAATGATTGTTCTTAAATGTTAGATGATTAAAAAATTACATGCAAAACTATAAACAAGTTCCTGATCCTATGCGCTATAGAGTCAATATCTAGTATAAATCCACAATAAGGTGATTAATAAAATACTTTCTCAAAAGATAAAATGCCTTACAGTTTATCCTCTAGTTCTATAAATTTGTCATCAAATCCTTAAATTAATGCTAAGTTCTCTGGGGTCATTTGAAATAATTAATCCTTCCTTGAAGGAGCTCACAAATGACTACACAACCACATTATGATCAGTATGTCTAAGTTCCTTACAAATAATAATACAAGAACTATAATAGAAATGAAAATAGACAACCAAGATGTAAAAAAAAGATTGCAATATATTATATAAATGTCTTAATGCTTCAAATACATTCAGATAGATAGAAAGGTACAGGAATCAAAGAAATTTTAGTAGTCTGCCTTCTAATTCTATTCCATCATCTTTTAAAAATGTTACAATGAGATCTATATATAGGCTTAAACCATCTTGGAATCCTTAAGAAGTAAGGATTCTAAAAGCTTCAGATGGTTTTAAGACCTAACACTAAAATCTAGAAAAGACAAAAGATAGGAAATAACCAAGCGGTGGATGGACAAAAATAGAGAATAATATCTAATTTTCTCATTGTCTTCTTGTGATCTTTGGCCCCTTTGTCTGTATATGTTCAGGATATCATCTAATATTTGCAATGAGATCTAGTGACTGCCAATATAGGCTATCTTACACTAGTCTTTTATATTGCTAACCTTCCTGTGCTTAAAGAATGGGTGCCATGTGTCCTCCTATTCTTCATGCATGATGTCTATGTCAACGGTGACATGATTTTTCTTCTTGGGATTTGTTAATATGTCCCATGCTGTAACATATTCTTCTTTCAGCCATTCAAAGCTATGTATATTCTTTGACTAGTCCTTTTGTCATTCCCACCTGGAATCAGTGATACTCTTGACATCTGTGATGAATTTATTGCAATCTATTTCTGCCTTAATTGCTTCATCTAGAATCTTATTAAATATTTCCATAGCTAGCTGTCATTTAGCAGAAACATAAACCTTTTTATTAGACAGTACAATGTCAAACTCTGTGCCCCATACCCCTTGTGGCTTAATCTAATTGTCCTCTGATCTGATTGGAGGCACAAATCTATTGTTGTTTGGTCCAAACATTTTCAACCTTTCCTCTATTTGATTAGTCTTTCTTTTATAAAAGGACAAGGTGGCTCCTATTTTCTTTATCGCAGTCCCAACCTGGTTTACTAGCTCTGGTAGGTGTGACCTAAGTGGTTGCAAAGATGCCAACCTTTCAAAAATTCTTGTTATTCCAGACCAAGTTGCATAATAAGGGTTCAAAATTTTGATAAAATTGTTTACCTCTACTTGCAGGCCTGGAAATTTTCCATAGGCTCCATATACTATGTCAATTTTATCCTCTATTACATCTACCCTATGTTACAAAATGTATGTCAATGTACCCAATACAACATCATTGTTCTCCTTAACCTCCTTCTTTGTATCTATTGCAGTATGCTTTGTATCCTCTGTTTGGATCTCAGCATCTTGCACCACTTTTGCATCTGCAGGGGCAACTTCTGGCATATCTAACATTTTTTGGGTAAGTTATTCTATCATATTTTCTTGTGCTTTGATCTTTATTAGACCTAGCTCCCTCTCTTTGAAAATATCACTAGTTTCACTAGTGAGCTTCTTCAAATTTTTAGACATTTGGATAGCTTTGGCCTTATTCAACTAAAAAAAATGGGTGAGCAAGTGGGAAATATCCAAGTCTCCTATATTTTGCAATGACCAGATAATCTTATTTCCTTCCATTTTCTCTTGAATATTTATTAGGGATGGATTCTGATCTTTTGGAGCTAAGATCCACATTGCTAATGCCCGGGATTTTGGATTGTATCCAAATCCTTTGATCATTTCCCCAACTTGTGTTTCTGATGACAAATTTACATTAGGTTGCTTTCTAATATGATCTATGATGAAAGCAGAGGCCAAATCCCACCCTTCTACTAATAACATCACACTGGCCTTTACCAGTTGTCTTGCCTCCTCTCATGTGATTTGCTTTGATTCAGGATCATAATCCTGCAATGTTTATAGAGCCTCATTGGTAACTAGGTCACCACCTGCCAGCTACAATTGTGCACTAACCTATTGTTGTTTGTTCCATATGAGGAACTCTTTGAATTCCTTGGTCTTGATGAAATTGTCATCTTTTAGAAATTGATCTTGATATATCAATCTTTCATCTATGCATGTCATGAGAGGCAACTCTATTTCCTATTCTTCATCTTTTTGCAGCTTCTTCCCTACTCTTATATATTTCCTCAACTAATGGTCATAGGCTCTATTTCCAGTAATAAGAGAACAAATTTTGTATTCCTTATTCTCTTACCTCTGAGATGGTTCCCCTGTTTCAACTCTTTGTCTTATTGGTGGGGGCTCATTGGTGACCTTAGTTTCAGGGACCTCTGTTAGGTCAATTATGTTCTCATCCTAAGTTGCTTGTTCTTCAACAAATTCTTGGTTTAATGGAGGGGAGCTAGGTACTGATTACTCCTCATCACTGTCTTCATCATATTCTGAAGATGAGTGGCCCTTATGGCCCTTCTCTGGCACTACAAGTCCATCTTCCAATTGATTACATAGAAGAGTATGGGACTCAATCATGCCATCAAGCCTTTTTAAATATGGAAATTCTGGGAAGAAACCCCCAAAAGGAATGTCTTTCCTCTTTACTTGTCTCTCTAATTCCATAAATTCATTGAAATTCTCAGCCCTTCTATCAACCTCCTCTTCCTCCAATATATTTCTTATTAGGTTTGCTTCCATGCATTCCTCATGATCATTTTTATATGGAATGGTGGGTGTCAGCAACTTCTTTGCACTCAAAATGAAACCTTTTGTGTCTATATATCTATAAAGTACTATGGTCATTCTTTAATGACTCATCCAATTGTTCAGTAGGTCTAGTGCCCTTTTACCAATTCTAAAATTACAAATCTTGAACTGTCTTAAGGTAAATGTACCCTTTCTATGAGCAGAAAGGTGTTCCTTGTCTGTCAAAATTATGTGCCTAATGAATTCCATTGCAGCAATCCTTGGTGGCATGTGGAATGGTAGAACATGGGCAAGGTGAGTACAACCATACACCCTAATCAATGTGAAATTCTTCTCATAGTAGAAGTCACCGTAGTTGTGATCTCCTGGCCACTTATCAAGATATTGGGATGGCCTTAATAGTTGTATCACCTTCACTAGTATCCTTGTCTTGTTTATACCTAGCCATTTAAGTATTGGATATACTATCCAATTTTCAAAGGCACAAAATTCATGTTCCCTTGAGGTGTAATTACAGACTCTCAGCCAAACCTGAATGGGGTTGGCATAGTTCTGATGAAACCTCTAAGGCCTCAAACACTGACAGTTCATGATAGGAAAATTATAGTATAAGATTATATGCATTACAATGGAGTAATGCATGAATCTGGGATTGTCCTTATTTTGTATATCAATGAATCCTTAATGCATTTGATCTATTATATATTGGATATAATCATAATTGGTACTTTTATGAGGGCTCTACATATCCAGGACCATCATAACGATGTTCGAGGTGATTCTCCCAGGTCCTCCATCCTTTCCTAACACTTTGCACATTACATATGATATATACTTTGTATAGAAGTTCAAGTCCTTATAGTAGTATGGGGCAGTTCCTGGAATGGGTGATATATAATTCTTCATTCTCCTTCACACATGATGTTCCTAAATCAATTTGGAAGAAATTTTGGACTCTCTCGTATAACTATTCTCTAAACTCTTCAAAATTATCTTTGTGGTCATGGGATAGTATACATTGTATGCTTTCATGAATGAGTTTTTGTCTAGGGTTACTACGATTTTCCCGTCATCCCTTTTTTTAGTTTTGGTTAGGTTATCATACCTATTGGCCATTTCTAAGATAAAATCAACATCTAAAAATATGTGAGGGACTATTAATTTGGCCAATCCACAGGTCCATGGGTTAGATATTGGTACAAATTCATCACGGTTATTATAGAAATAATTGAACAGGGAATAACCTTATGAGCCTGGCGTTTTAGCATCCCTAATGAAATGAAAATCATCTATGAGAGTATCAACACTTACCTTTCTATTTTGGCTTGATCCTGGAAATAGGGAGATGAATTCTTCAGAATAGTTGCACTTCCCTTTCATATCATCATCAGTATCACCACTTCTCGCACTGGTAGATGCCACACTCATTGCCTGACTCATCTTTTTCTGTTCCAATTTATATTACCGATATTGAATCAAATCTCCTACAAACCCTCACCACAAGCTACAAACCCTCACCACAAGCTATCAATTACTCTATGAATTCAACTTTTGAGCACTGAAAACATGACCAGTCACAATGCGTTCTAAATTTTGAACTAGGAAATCACTTCATTCAAAACACACTACTGGAAAACTCTACTCTTGTTGGAAAATGCTAATTTCTTATAAAACTCTTAGCTCTAAACACTTGGAAGCTGGTAAAATAAAATGACAACGGATACACTTAATTATATCTCAGAAATCAATGCAGACATCTCTTCAAAATTGGTAAACTTACAATTCAATCACTTCCACCATTAGTTTACATACTGTGACATCAATTCGGTTTCTAGCCGTGGCATTTCAAACTGACATGGAATCAATTATCAATGAGTGCATCTTTCTTATTTAAACCTTATAAAATTTGAAAAGGGATCAAAATCAAATCTAATTGGCTATCATTAAACATAACTTGGCAACTTTTCCATCTGGCATAAATCTTTGATAATCTATTGGTTAGCAACTGTCCACCATGACATTGAAGAAAAGTGTTCACTTTAACTTTTGATTTTCTTCTAGTGACCTCGCAACTGTGTAATCTCTTTGTCGCTGAACGTTTGAACTGTAACTATGGTTTCATACCGAGACTTAGCAACTGTCTTTGGATCAATTACCAGATCAACGCATATCTCCTTGTCGCTTGATGAAATATCTTAAATCATGTTATTTCAGAGACACCACGACTAAGCCATCTACTAATTGATCTTTAACCTTGGTTTATTTCCAAAGACTTGGTGACTATTATATCTCTTTGTCATCGAACCAATCTTTTAACCCATAGTTTATTTGGAGACCACATGAAAAATACCTTTATCTCTTTATCACTGTATATTTTAACCTTTATTATTTTCAACTAGAAATAACATGACTACCATTGATCTTCCCTTTTCTGCATCTAACGGTCGGTGCCAAGTCTCCAGATCTTCAATGCAAACCCTAATCTTTCACAAGACTACGTGACTGCTATCTCCAAGTTGCTAGATGTATTTTTTACTTTGCAACTACATTACAGACTATGCAAATGAATAACACATGTCTCATCTATCCCTTTGTCTCCTAATCACCAGATCTCTTTTGACTTTTTAAACTCTTACTGCGACCTCATGACTGTCGTTGGATCTCTTTTCATCCTATGGTTGTCGCTAGATCTCTTGATTCTTAACTTAACTCATGATTTCTTTTGCCACTAGGCGACAACACTAACACTGGAAGTAACATCTAACTTAGGTTAGATGAGAAGACCTCACGACTATAGAAAATCTGTGTTGATAGATGATTTTTAAATTAAAGAGTTTATTCATAGACTTCCCGACCACCGTTAGATTTGAGATGAACGGTCTATTTTAAGTCTCCATATCCACCGAGGCATATTCTTTTTATTGGGAGATGACATGACTAAGCCTTTCCGCTAAGTCTCTAGAAAAAATGGAATATTCTTTTCACTTCATGAGACTAAGCGACTAACATAATAAGCACATGCTTTACTCTTAGACTTAAGTTACAAAAAATTAACTTGAAAATAGAAACTCGACTGAGATATTAGGGCTTTTTTGCATTTTTGAAAAAAGATAAGCCTAGGGTTTAGGGTTTGTGACATTTCACTAAGTTTATGGTGAAAAACACTATTTGAAGAGATATATAAGCAATTTTTAGACATGACTTTTGTTAGTAAATAGTTTTGCCTTTCAACAAGAATTACAGAACATGACTCAATATACCCGAAAATAAAGACAAAATATACTAACAGATGGATAGATTATCATTTCATTGATAATCTTCCTCTGAATTAAGAGGTACAGCTCCCTCACAAATGATATTCGATGAATATGATACCTGGTTGTGCCTTTAACCCGAAAACACAAAAGGATTTCTAGCATTTATCTATCAATACAGAATAAATGCGATTATTAGATTGCTGAATTGATTATGAATGAAAAACCGGTAAAAAGCCATAAGACTATCTACGAATTTTTCCACATTACAGAGAGAATAAAAGAGAGAAAGCTGCAAATATGTTTATGCAAAACTGTGAATACACAACCTCAAGACTACATATATCACAGTCAATACAGTAATAAAGGACTGCATCTAAAACA
>MU224442.1:245013-258459 GCA_018584345.1 Thuja plicata
ACTATTTGATTTCAAACATTATAAAGTTCAATGCCATATATAACTGTCGACATGTGCTTTGGTTTTATGTTCCATCTTTCTTATTACACTGATCATTGTTATTTGATAAGGCCCGATAACATTATTCTAGCTGCTTGGCTATCCCACTCGGGTTTATCTGTTGCCAATAATGGGATAAGTTTTCTTTGCTGATTCAAATTTGCGAATTTGATGCTTTTTCATTTCTCTTATAGTTTAACATATTGCATTGAGAGGTCCAAAGCTGACAGTGAAGAATACATCACAATATCTTTATTTAATTCTCAGAGGAATGTATCAAATAAAGAGATTGTGCATGATACACTTGCCATCTCCCATTATGCCGAATGATCCTGATGCTCATTATTGACATCGCTACTTTATCATATATGATCAACCACGAGCATGTCTGCACACGGGCACTTGACCTTGGGTGCGAAGTTTTCCTTCTGTGCACAAAGACATTCTGTCGAACAAATCACATGCATCGTATGCACTTTTGCATATCGGGTTCCCTTTAATGATCATATTGCTTGATAATATCCCCTGTATATGTAATCATTCATATCGGCTAGATAGAAACAATCATAACTTTGGGCTCTGTGTTGATCGCAATTACAAACCAACTGTGCAATGGTAACACCCATGTCTTTGGGTATACTCTTTATGCTATGATGACACCATCCCACTGTCGACATTCTTCTCTTTGGCTTCACAGGAAAATCCTCATGTTCGGTGACCGCCAACACAACTATGGATTTCTTTAAATGTAACTATGTACATGCAATGTATATACACAAAGAGGATCGACCATCTGTCAAACCCTTCGCATATCCTCTCCTTTGTGACAACAATGATTTTCCATTATCACCGTGATGCCCTCTGCATCTTTTCGAGCCACCAATTGTCCTCTATCCGCTGTCGATGCTCACTGTCATGGCCCTTTTGTGGCTTGTATCCCAGGTATCTTTACAACGACATTAGCATTTTGTCAGAGACTAGTGTCAAGATGACTTTTGATCAAGGGGCTCGATTTCAATCCTTCTATGTGGTCTGATCACATGCATCCTTATCGCTCCACTTTGGGAGATGGAAAGCCGCTTATTCGTTTACCTGTTCTAACATTTTGTCGAACACTTGTCGGCTTTCACCATCATCCACATCTTGGTTTTTCTATCTCCAGAAATGAGTTTTGATGCAACGAGGACCCACGGGTTCTAATCATGAAGTGGTGGTCGTATTTCATTGAACAGTTCACATGTGTTGCCCATTTGCATTCGGCCCAACACTTGTCGTGTTCCCTCTATAGACTCATGGTCTTTGATGAGCTATTGTATCTCCCCTATTGGGAACCCATGGTGAGAGGCCTCGTGTATATTCAAATTTTTGAACCGATGAGCTCCATCCACATATCAACATGCAGACTCTTCCACCTGCGAGGATAACATCTTCTCAATATATTTGGAGAACTCGTCCCTTGGTACAGGTTATCGGTCTCCAAAATTATTATCTCGAGCACCTTACCATTTTGGAGAGCACACGGAACCCTTACACTTGGCGACTTTTGTTTGAATGTTTTGTATCCTCTCTTTTCAAGTCCGCGGCTATGGATTCCATGCTCATCGAATATAGCTAGTCTGGTCTCAACACCAATGAGCTATGAGCATCTCAGTCATTCTTGAATTTGGGCATTATGTTAGACGGTTGGCGTGCTTCTTGCATCCCCTGTTTCATTGGCATTCGATGGCAGGGTTTTTCACTATCGACATCTTCAAAATATGACTAATTCATATGGTAATAAGATATTCATCCTTGTTTGAAACATACACAGATGCTAGGTAAAACAAACCCAAACCACCATTACCATAACCATTCTATCTCATATGACGAGCATTCTTGAGATGAATAGCGATATCAGCACTATGGGTGTATTAGAAGAAACATTCCTGAGATTTCACCATGATGAATGTTTGTGCACTTTAAATAGCTAGTCTCATAGCCCGACAACGATTAAGAAGACAAAAGATCTTTCTATCTGAAACTAAATGTTTAGGGGTGTTAAGCCTTCAGATTTTAGCACCATTACATCTTGCACCTGAATTTGTCCTTTGGATCACTGAATTCAAACAGCAACACTATGCCAAATTTTGAACTTCAGACTGAATCGGCACGCTCAAACCTTGAACTGGTGAATGTGAACATAAGGGATTTGAATCTAAACATTCTTTGCATTGGAATTTTCAAGTGATGATTTGAATCTGGAAATTAGCAACTTTTCATTTTGAATTGATCCTCAAAATCTGAACTTGAAGTTGAACCTCGATTCTGCAAACCTGAACTTTGAAGTTGAAGTTGAACTTGAAGTTCTGAACTTGATGGTTCAACTTCAACTTATCTTCTTCACAGGTCATAGTTCATAAACTATTATCAGCAATTTAGAAACCAACTAAAACCTAATTTGCAAAGTTAACCAGGAAGTTTAGAATGTGGGTGCCAAAAAGCATGGTAACAACTTTCAACCCTTGAGCATAGAAATGATAGGGAACTCCAAAATTTTACTAGGAAGACTACAAAATTGGAAATGCAACCAACGAGGTTCATAATATACAAATTTCCTATAGTCCTTGGGCTCTTTACTGCTCTGTTCTTCACTTCTCTCTACACACTCATAAATATTTACATGTACACTTTCTATGAATTTATGAGTAGAAAAATTCAAACATTTATATGCTTTTCTTTTACAGGAATAGCCTAGGAATATACCTTCATCACCTTTGACATCAAATTTTCCATTTCTTTCTTCCTTCAAGATGTAACATTTACTTCCAAATACTTTGGAATAATGAACATTGGGTTTATAGTCATACCATAATTCAAAAGGTTTCTAATCAGTACCTTTCTTCAGTTGAACTCTATTCAAGGTGTGAATTGCATTTCTGATGGCTTCCTTCTAGTATTTGGAAGCAAGATTATTTTCCATCATCAAGGTTATTGCACAATCCGTAATAGATATGTTTCTTCTTTTTGCTATCCCATTTTTCTATGGTGTACCTAGGGTAGATACTTGTCTCTTTATTCTTCTTTCATTATAGAATACATTGACCTCATTAGAAATTAATTCATCTCCTCTATCAGATCTTAGGCATTTAAGTTTCTTTCATGTTTCCTTCTTAACTCTGGCAAGGTACCACTTAATCTTCAGAAAATCTTTTGATTTTTCTTTTTGAAACATGACAGTCATCATTCTGGAATGATCATCAACAAATAGAATGAAATACTTCTCACATGTGTAACTTGTTGTTCCAATTGGTCCACACAGATCAATATGTTATTTTGTATTGTAATTTTTTCTCTTGAAACTAGTTTTGCCCATCTTCCCAATTTGACATTGTTTGCATATTGCCAATTTAGGTTTCGTCAGAATAGAAATACATCTTACTCTTTTGTTCTTTCTTATGTTTACCAGGTTATCAAAATTCACATGACACAATATTTTATGCCATAACTAGCTTTATTCTACTTGTAAAATTATTCTACTTAGTAGATTAGGCATTATTCCTTCAACCCAATAAGAATTATCACATTTTATTCTTTCATTTAGAGAAATACAACCTTTACCTTTCACATAGCAAGGTTTATCATTCCCAAAACTGACACTCCCACCATCATAGTGCTCAAAATGTTCAAATTTTTTTATTATAACCAGTCATGTGGTGAGAACAACCACTATCAATTATGCAACTGTCATTTTTTCTAATATGAGAGTAAAGTGCATTATTTTCATTATCTTCATTGTCCAAATCATCCTTAATAGCAATGTAAACCATTTCATCTTCATCTTATCACTATCAGAATCTTTAGAAATATAACAAGATTTCTTACCTTTATCCTTGTAGCTTTTGTACCTTTTGAAATATTTCTTTCCTTTGTTATTTTTAAACTTTCTCTCACCTTTTTCTTCTTTTTTTGGACATTTAGAAGCAATGTGACCAACCTCATCACATGAAAAACAAATCAATGGTATTCTTCCTTTGTACTTTCCTTTGACAACTCTCTTTTCAAGTAATGCTTCAATGATTTCCAGATCTTCATCATCAGAATCATCATCACTAGATCACTGTCAATCTATTTTCATTTTGAGTTTCTATCCATCTTACCAAGGTTTAATTTAGCTTTGAATGCAGAGTCAAGATTGCTAGGATTAGGAGAATAATTGTCAAAATTATCCAACTCAAAACTTGTTAGTTCCTTCCAACCAATGCATCTAGAGTTATATCATTACTGCACCTCATCTCTTGAATAGCTGAAACTCTAATTGAATAGATAGGAAGTAAAGTTCTCAATACCTAACTAACCATTGTTTTGTCTTTAATTTTTCCACCAACAGCTCTGATGGCACTGACACTTTTCTTTATTCTTTCACTGTATTTTGTAATGTCTTCTCCTCCTTTCATTTTCATTTGATCAACCTGACCTCTAAAATTTTTTTCTTTTTCACTATTTACATTTTCATCTCCTCCATGGATATCATGTATTTTCTTGCACATATCATAGGCAGTAGGGTAGTCCTTGACTTCATCAAATTTGGAATAGCTGAGTGAAGAAGTTGTATCAATCATCATTATGTTATGATTCTTCATGTCCACCATCTGATCCACAAACATAGGTCTAGGTTGTTACACATACATGTGATCCAATAATTACAAACCAGTATCTCCAATAGTAGATAGATGTAGCCTAATCAAATATTTCCATCCAACGAAGTTTTCTTTATTAAGCTTGGGGATCTCTCTTCTAAGACATCTATGATTTTTAGCTTAGGACTTTAAACCTTCCCTGAAACAACCAAATTATTTGATACCAATTTTTTGAAATGAGTTGAGTAATTGAGAGGGGAGGGGTGAATCAGTTACCACAAAAAACAAATCCAAGTCCCATAGATGTATTTATTCAAACTCATCACTATTACTCAATTAACATAGATATTTTGTTGTTACTCGGTTAACAGAGAAAATCTTTAAGATATTAACTTTGATTATCCTTTAGTGATTAAGTGTAGAAATAGAAAGCATAAATAAAATAACATGTACATAGATGACACCAATATTTAACTTGGAAACCCAATTTGGGAAATCCACCAATTGCAACTATTTATTATTTTTCACTCTTCTGAAGTGAGCCATGTTAGGAGCCAACCATGTTAAATGTTATAATACACACTATTCAGTGTGATCCTGTTAGAGGATTTAATCACCTTGTAAGGAGTGGCCTTGTTAGAGGTCTTCAAATACTTCAATGTAGAAATGTCACCTTGTGAGAGGATTTGTGAAAGATTGTTAGGTCTACTATGTAAAGAGATTGGGATCACTATTAGAATTGTTAGAGAGTAACAATGGATTGAATTATTTATCGAAGCAACTATCTTTGTTGATTTAGATCTCTGCTCTAGCTTTCAACTGGATCCTCACTGATCAAATATTCTATTGCAGCTCTATTTTGATGTTCTATCCTTAATAAGAATCCTGTCTAATTTTGCCTGCACTCTTCATATCCAAACTCTTACATATATTTCTTCTTCTTACTTCCACACATTCAATCAAACTTGACCTTGTATATATATGATAGGACTTGTCAATTTTTCTTGAATATCCTTCCAAATAAATAATAAAACTTAAGTCTATCAGCTGCATATAACCAATTAAGCATAAATTGTAAACTTTTGTTGGTCGGATGACACTAAAAGCATAACTCGGTTAACACTGTAATCCTTCAATGCCCGAATGTTACTGTAATGCCTGAGTGAACTCGATTAGAACTGAAAATCACTTTTGTCTCCTTCAATGCCTAAGAGAGTTTGACATATACTAATTGTGCTCGGTTTAGGTATAGACATTTGTGTATGCATCAATGACAATACACAATTGAATAATTTTCATCAACAACTATAGCATACATTTTGATTCTCCTTCATGAGTAAATAGTAGTGATTCATTCTCTTCCTCTTTCATTAATATATCCCTTATGGATAAATCTTATCAATTCATTCTCTCCCTCTTTGACAATAATGTCAAAAAATCATACTCCTGAAAACTTGTTTTAGTAATGGATTATACCTTACATGTACAAATATTCATTGCATATGGAAATCTCCACTCAACTTCAGGAATCTCCTAAAGTGTGTCATACTAATATTAATTCAAGAATAGATATTCTAATAAAGTATAGAATTAATGAAACATGGTTCATGCTCCTTAGTGAATATTGGATAGGGGAAGAACCCCTAATTTACCTTTGAGATTGTCAAAATAATCCTTCGGTAGTGGTTTTGTAAAGATATCATCTAGTTGTTCCTTTGAATACACATATTCCAATACCATGTTCTTCTATAGAACTTGTTCTCTCAAGTAGTGATACTTGATAGAAATGTGCTTGGTCTTTGAATTCATAACTTGGTTATTTTATATGTTGATAACACTTTTTTTGTCACAAAAAATAGTTATAGGATCTGAGATAATCTCTTGCATACCTTCAAGTAGTTGTTTGATCCAAACAATGTTCACATAATTCATGGAAGAAGAAACATATTCTACCTCGATAGGAGACTGTGAAATGCAACTCTACTTCTTGGTTAACCATGTTACCAATCTTTCACCTAGAAAGAATTCTCCTCCACTAGTACTTTTCCTGTCATCAATATTTCTAGCCCAATCTGCATCAGCGTAGACTTGCAGATAAAAAGTATTTCCTTTCTTATACAATAAACCAAAATTTTTAGTTCCTTTCAGATATCTAAAGATTCTCTTAATTGCATACATATGTGTTTCCTTAGGATTAGAAGAAAATCTTGCAACAATCCAAACAACATGTGCTATATCAGGTCTGCTATGAACAACATACTGAAATTTACCAATCATGGATCGATAAAAAGTATTATCCACCTCTTGTGTCTCATCTTCTTTTGATAATTTACATCCTATGACCATCAATGTTCCAACAGGATTGGAATCTTCCATACTAAAAGTTTTGAGGATCACTTCGATATACTTAGCTTGTGTCATATAGATCCATTTTGTAACTTGTTGTATCTATAGACCTAGAAAGAACTTAATCTCTCCAATAATTGACATTTCAAAATCTTTTCTCATTTCATCAACAAATACCTTACATAAGATGTTATTGCCTCCAAAAATAATATCATCAACAAAAATTTTAGAAATTAAAACCTTGTTTTCACTGTCACACTTCAAGTAAACATCACTTTTACCACTTGTTTTTTGAAATTCTATTTTTATTAGATAAGAGTGCAACCTCTCATACCATGCTCGAGGTGCTTTCTTCAAACCATAAAGAGATTTGTGTAATTTACATACCTTGTTCTTATTTATGCTCTTAATGAATCCTTCAGGCTGCTCAATGTAAAATTCTTCTTCTAGTATCCCATTTAGAAATGCAGATTTGGCATCCATTTAAAAAAATTTGAGTCCATTGTAAGCCGCATAAGCTAGAATTATTCTAACTCCTTCAATTCTAGCAATAGTTGAAAAATTCTCTCCATAATCAATGCCTTCTTGTGCATAACCTTTGCGAACCAATCTAGCTTTGTTTCTAATAACTTCTCCATTCTCATTTAGCTTATTTCTGAAAATTCATTTAGTACCAATACCATTTTTATTCTTTGGCCTAGGTACTAAATTCCATGTATTGTTCGTTTCAATCTGATCAAACTCTTCTTTCATTTATTTCATCCAATCTTTATTATCTGGTGCATCTTTACCTTTCTTTGGCTCAAATATATATATCAAACATGTAGTATCTCTTACCTTTCTTCTTGTCATCACTCCAACATATTTATTTCCAATAATATTTCTTAGGAAGTTGTAGCTCCTCTCATACTTTACTAAAGCAGGCTCAATAGGTCTAGGTGCTTCATCCCCATCACTTGGTTGTTGAGCTATCTGTTCAACTTTCTCCTCAATATGTGCTCTCAATAAGGTGTCAATAACATCATTTTGTACATATACAAACTTATCATAGTCTTCAGGTTCCTTTTTTCTTTCTTCATCATTCTTTTTTTGCAAACTCATCGATTCTCACACTTACATTTCCAACATTTTTTTAGTAACCTTATTTAAACACTTATAGGCTTTACTCCTTGTAGAATATCCTACGAATATTCCTTCATCGCCTTTAGAATCAAACTTTCCTTCTCTAGAATCTTTCAAGATATAACATCTACTTCCAAAAAATGTGAAATAACTCACATTAGCTTTGTGTTCATACTAGATTTCATAAGGTGTTATGTTTGTACCTTTCATCATTTGTACTTGGTTCAATGTTTAAAGAACAGTACTGACTTCTTCTCTCCAATTTTTTTTTTGTGAAATACCTTTCTCAATCATTAGTGTCCTTGCGCAGTCAACAATACATCTGTTTCTTCTCTTATAAATACCACTCTATTGTGGCGTCCTTGGTGCTGACATCTATCTCTTAATTCCATTTTCATTACAAAATAGTGTGAACTTATAAGATGTAAACTCACCTCCTCTATCAAATCTCATCCATTTCAGTTGTCTTCCTATTTCTTTCTCAACTCTGGCCTTGTACCACTTCAACATTTGAAATGTATCTAATTTTTTTTTTAAATAATAGACATCATTCTAGAATAATCATCCAAAAATAAAATATCTATCTCCATATAAAATTTGAGTTCGCATGGATCCACATAAGTCAGTATGCACTAAATATAAAATTTCTTATAGTGTAACATAAGTCTTGCTTGAAAAACTAGGTTTATTCATTTTACCCATTTGACATTCTCTGCATATAACATTATCAGGTTTCTCTAATCTCGGTAATCATCTGAATCTAGATTCTTTTTACTCACTTTAATCAATTTGTCAAAATTAACATAAAAAGCCTTTTGTGCCATAGCCAGACATCTTCAACTTTAGCAAATAGGAAACTCTTCATAAAAGTATCAAGATAAAATAAAATACCTTTAGATTGTTCTCTAGTATCAATCAAAATTTCCTTCTTATAAAAAACTTTCACTTTTCCACGTTAAAATTCCAGTCGGTGATGTGTTCTATTTAATTGTGCAACACTCAACATATTATACTTTAAGGCTTCAACCCAATAAAGATCATGACATATTGTGCTTTCAATAGAATTATAGAACCTTTTCCTTTCATAGGGTATGGAGCATCGTTACCAAATCTAATAAATCCTCCATCATGCTTCTCCAAGGAAATAAAATTAAGTGTGTCACCAGTCATGTGATGTTAACAACTGCTATCTATAATCCATGTTTCATTCTTACTTGTGATATTAGTGCTCTTGGTTTGTATTTGTTTTCTTCATCAGAATTGTCCTTAATAGAAACATAAACAACATCCTTTTCATCATTTTCATCTGAATCATTATAACTTAGGTCTTCATTAGAAATATGACAAGATTTCTTACCATTGTTTTTTTAGTCTCTGAATCTATTTTCTCTTTTGTCCTTATCTTTGTTATATTTCTTCTCCTCATTATCTTTCTCAAGGGAGTTAGATGCAAAATCACCAATCTTGTTGCAATTAAAACAATTTAAGGGTAACTTACCTTGATAATTTTTTTTTCCTATTTGTAGCCTTCTAGCCAACAAAGCTTCAAACTCTTGCTTATTCTCTTGATCTGTAGGAAATATTTCTTCCAAACCACTCTGACAGCTGTAAAATCTCTCACTCAAACTTCTCACATATCCATCACCAGGTCTAGATTGCTTAGAACTTCCAATCTTAAAAATAAATTAAATGAAGACTCAATGTTAGATCTAGTAGATAGACTATTAGAAAAATCATTAATCTCAAATGCAAGCAGCTTACCAATAGAAGAATCAAGTTAAACATTCATCTGAGGAATGGATCTCAACTTTTGTATAGCAGATAATCGAATAGCATAACTCGGTAGTAGGGTTCTCAACATTTTTCTTGTTGCAACTTCTTATTTTATGGCTCCACTAGTTCCTTTGATAGAATTAACATTCTCCTTACGTATATTCATGTATTGTATTATGTTTTCTCCTTGTTTCATTCTCATTGAATCAAATTTACCTCTCAGACTTTCTACTTTTTCATTCTTAACATGTTGGTGCCCACCATAGGTAAAAATAATCTTATCCCACATTTGTTTTGAAGTAGTACATCCATCAAGTTCATCATATTCCTAGTCAGTAAGTGTAGAAGTAATCTCAATCATGACTTTTGTGTGTTATTTCTTCTATCTTTTCTCACTAATTGTCAAAGGTGCAGTTGTAGGTGCAACATATTTATCATTAAGAAAACCAAGTCCATATTCTCCTATACAAGACACATGCAATCCCATTCTACTTTTCCATGTAGAGAAATGTTCTGTATTCAACTTTTTTGCTTCCCTGTTATACATCTTTAGATCTTTACTCAAGTATTTTTAAACTTAACACTTCAGATAATCAGATCTTTGATACTAAGTGTTGGTCCACTGAGAGGGGGGGTCTGAATAAGAAAAAATAAAACTTAAATACTTAAAACCTCTCTCACTGATTCACTCGGTAGAAGTGAAAACAATAATTATTGAGTCACGAAATAACTTAATAACTTAAGCAACCATAAATCACATAATATGCAAATTAATCATTCAAACTCAGTTAACACTAGATTTATTGAGGAAACCTGATATGGAAAAAACCTTAGTGGGAATTGTGACCCACAATAATAATGTACCCTTCTGAAGTATGCACAGTTAAGAATTTATCATGTTAAAGATTAAAAACACATTTTCCAGATGTGACCCTATTAAGGGATTTACCTTAGACCTGTTAAGATATTCACCCTGTTAGGAGTGGCCTTGTTAGAGGAATTTAAGCACTCTTCTAGAATGTCACCTACTTCTAGGATTTACAAATAGGAATGTTAAATCCACTTGGTTAAGAGATTTTCTCTATTACAAGTGCTAATAAGAAACAATAAAGATTTGATCTATGTATATAGAAACTACCTTTTGCTTGGGTCAAATCCTTTATGATCACATGAATACTTGCATTGTATACTCCATTCATCTCTTCTTTAGACTATAGATTCTACTCTTTTTGATTCTTTGTTATTCTTGGTAACTCTATTCTCCAGCTTCTTAATTCAACTCTCTAGTATCTATTCTTTGTTTAGTTCTCATTCTTTATATAGACAAAAATTTTCCTCTTAATCTCCTTGCTTATATTTTCCATCATTTGTGCTCAGCTGTTTGATCATCTTAATCATAAATCTTGGCTCAGTAAACCATTTAACTTTTACCTCATAACTTGAACTTTTTCTTGGAAATCTAATAATCACCTGTTTAACTCCTTAATCTTCTCCTTAGATCTTCTCATTGAATTTTCTTACTCGTAGATCTTCTAACAAACTTCCTTTAATTATTATCAATGTCTAGATAATCATAGGTTTATATTAAATTTAATCTTATCATCATTTTCAATCAATATCATATACTTGATAACTTGCGTTGCTACTCGATAACTAAATTCATTCACTGCTAGGTGCCTAACTCATTCTTGGTGCTCGATAACTAAAACTGACTAACACAACTCTATAATGACTGACTCTGTCTAGCCTAGTAGAGTAACTCTTTTCAATCATAACTTAACTCTTTGCAGTCTATGACTTAATCAATCAAATGTACTGACTTGATAACATTAAATATATAGTAGAAAACAACTATATCAACATTACTTCATCATTTCCTGATCTATATTTGTCACCCATTTAACTTCTCCTACTTATGATATGGTAGCTCAATAAAAATAAGTAATCAATCGCTTCACATCAATGAAAAAATAACAACCAATCTAACCATTTATAAAAACATGTATACCCATTATCACTCATTCTTCATCATCTCCATCAGTTGATTAAAAAACTCCCCATTTACATCAATCTTTAAAAAGTTATCAGGATTGTCCAAATCTGCAATTCTCAACTAGTCAGAAAATTTTACATCTTTACATAATCGATAGAGATTATCGAGCATCACACATGTCAATTTACATAGCACAACATATTCTACAACATGCATAGCTCTTTTCTAGGCCTTTATCATTATATTCCTCATTTCCTCTATCATAGGGAGAAGACTTGCTAATGTTAAGAGTGTCTCTACATACTTAACCTTCACAACAACTCAGGAAATTTTGGTAGCCCCTCTTTGTCATGACTTGAGTTCATTAGACCAAGCAATGATGGATATTCTAAAAAACCTCAATGCGCTGGTCCATCCAAAGAGATCCATCTGGTATCATTATCCTTAAGAAGCTTTTTTCCATCAGTTAGTCCTTTGAAAAAGTGTTGAAATCCCTTGAATCATTTTGGACTTTGACAGAAGTCTTCATAGATCTCTTTGATTAAAAATTCAATTCTATACTGTAGCATGCTTGCTGACATCTCCAAAAGCTAGATTCACTTTTTGGACCATGCAATCAATGGTAGTAATGAAAACCATGCACAAGAAGTTTCTATCTTTGTATAGAAAGACCATTCTTGTGGCCTTGAATTAATGAAGCTCCATTTGGTCCAACACACACCAAATTTTAGGCAATCATTATGTCATCTATAGTTACACCTCCATATTCAATTAGAGAGCTCTTTACTATTTCAAATAATTTTTCCCTTGTTGCATCATCCTTCATTTTAGAAACAGTTAGTAGATAAGGTTGATGGAAAAAATTGTGTATAGTAAAAAATGTTAGAAATAACTGAGAAGGGGGGGGGTTTGGATAAGCGGCCTCAAAAATATTCCAATTAATCAAACCAAAAACTTAGAGCCACAATATTAAGCCTCTAGTTATCTTCAGTCCTACAAGATGTATCCCTTCAAATATACTTATCAAATAAATACTTCTCAGAGTGCTCTGTTAGACCTTATTCTTAATGTTTACCGAATAATAGTCTTTCATTTACCAAAAAAGAATAAATATCTTAGTGTATATCGATCAATCCAAATAAGTTATGGTTAATGCAAAACACTAAAGTAATAACACATAAACATATTGACACATGGATTTTTAATGTGGAAACCCTGTTAACGGAAAACCCACTTGGGAACGGTAACCCAAATTTTTAACTCTTCTGAAGTAAGATCGGTGAAGAGACAACCCTGTTAAAGGTTACAAACACACTATTAGGTGTGACCTTGTTAGAGGATTTAAAATATTAGTTTGTCACTTGATATTTGGCATCTCTATGGTACCTTCTGTTAGGGATTTTTCTTGCATGAACTATATTGCTTGAAAAACTTATCTGAATCTTGTTACCTCTTAATCCTGTTTCACAGTTCAGAGACAAGAAAAGCCTAATTGCTAAGGATTAAACAACATCCTTCTTCATTTTTGAGCTCCACAGATGCTCAGGCAGGTTTTAC
>MU224442.1:258509-268822 GCA_018584345.1 Thuja plicata
TCTTTTCTGAACAATCTCATAAAATACCTTGTAAATGATCAAGCATAATCATATACAAGATATAACCATATAAACCATGATCTTTTATATGACAAGAAACCAGTGATATAAGGATTTCAATCCTTCTGTGAATTTAGACCTACTATCCTTATAGCTCAATCAAGCCAGAATTCCAGAGGCACTAGTGTGTGCCTGTCAGTTGGCCAAAAATGGTCCATCATTTTTGAGCACCAACAAATTGGCGACTCTGCTAGGGACCAATATTTGTGAAATATATTTTCAGAATTTCTGGTCAAGATAGTGAATTGTGAGAGTTTAGTCAGACTCTACTAGAGACAAAACTCAGAATCAATTGTATGATTTTATCCCTCTTATGAAGAAGGTGGTGACTCTATATATAATTTTTTTGGATTTCTGCTGAGGATAAGCAGGAAAAAATATTTTCCTCATGGCATTTGAGGTGGTGACTCTGTTTATCAGAAGTTTTCAATTTCTCCATTGAGGGAAAGAACCTGGACGGAATGGATATTTGGACTTTAGTTAGTAATAGAATCTTTATTACATGATGTTTAAGAAAAAATTTAGAAGATTTTTGATTCCGACTGAGCCTTTGGATCTCAAAAAATTTCAATGCAATACTAATTTATCAAAGCTTGCATAGAAGGTGCCTAAATTTTATGGAGATGAACCATCTATTGATCATTTAGATGCTTTTCATATGTTCCTTGATGAATACAAAATTGATGCCGAAGGTGATGTCATGAAATTATTTGCCTGTTCATTAAAAAATAATGCAAGAGAGCAATATGAATCATTACCCACTCAGTCCATTTCATCATGGAGGCAATTTAAGTAGTGGTTTCTTGATATGTTCATTATACCAATGATGAAGAAGATAACATGTATTATGAGCATAATGAAGATAAGAATTACACTATGGAAATAGAATCTTACATGTCTCCCTTAGATGCATTTTTCAATATAGAAAGAAAAAGGGGTGAGTCTATAGCCCATTTTTTCATAAGGATGATGGGTTTCTATTTTAAGATACCATCAGATATCATGCCTTCAAATAAGAAATTTCTAAGAAAACTTGATGATTTGGGAGTTTCTATAGATGACCCCGATTTGAGGCTTCTTTTTCAGAAAGTAAAAGAACACAATGAATGCAACGTGAAACATACAAGAGATGAGGCTCCATATTGTAATGAAGAGGGAAGTGTGAATCAAATGGAGGAAGATTCCCTTCAAGATGATACTTGTATGGAAATGGATAAATTTCATGATCAAGAAGAAAATCTTCTCAGTACAGAATAAATTTCAGATTTATTAGATATTGAATATCAGAAACATGTTCAGGAAAATTGTCCAAAATTTTTCTCAATCCACCATAAACAGATTGATGGATCAATGCATATTGAGGAGATATTTGGTGAAGTAGAAAAAGATCCTCGAGAGGATAAAGCATTTGATTATGATTTTGAAAATTTCCTAAGTAATGAAGCTCCAAAGGAATGTGAAGATATGTTTCCCAAGTATGAATCATTTTTTAATCCATTTTGTGAAATAGAAATACATCCAGAATGTGGAGATAAAATAGAATTACATACAGTAGGTGAGCATAGAAGAATGTCAACAGATAGTAGTGATCAAGATATCAGTCTTGTTGATGAGGCAAATAGTGGCTATTAGGAGGATAACTTCAATAAAGATATGGATTATGACACACTAGATGATATTTTATATAATGGATCACAGGAAAGCTTCCAAGGAGGTATATTTAAAATCTTTATACCTTTAAATCCATTATTTGAAAAAGAAGCAAAAGAAGGTATATTTGAAAATAGCCTAAAATTTTCAAAAACATTATATAATGATGTCATGGGAAGAAATTGAAAAAAATATGAAGTTGTAGATGAATTATTATTTACTCCTGGAGATAATATATGTCCCAAAACACAATATGAAAGAACAGGACAAAGTAAAGCATCTAAGGATGATTTAAATTTTTCAGATCAAATACATAAGGAGAGTAGAAAATTAATATATGATGATGTGGTTGAGAAAGAAAGATTAGTATTCGAGAAAAATCTCATTGGATATAAATTTCATTTTAATATGTTCTGGGAACATAGTGCAAAATACAAAAAAATAGTGGAGTGTATGGTACTTAAAGATATAATTACTTCGAAAGGGAAGCTTTGGGGTTTGCTGAAGAATATTATATATTCAGAAAAGAGGTTATGCAGTGAGAAGGATACTCATATTTATGACATTGAAATTTTTTGTGAAGATTATATTTGGGTGATACCATTGGGACATATTTATGGCAACTATCGTAATGAGGTGGTAAAAAGGAATAATATAAATAGTGAAACAAACGATGATATCTCTAGAAGGATTCTGCTACTATTGGATCAAAATCAAATCTTTGATAGAGGAAGGAATTATCATCACAGATTTGGATCTATTCCAGGGAGTTGTTTCTTCCCCTCTATATTCTATTATTTTATTTTAAATTATTTCTTTTATTTTATAGTATTATTATAAATATATTTTTTATTTTTTTTTATGTTGTATATGCCTTACATTTATGTTGTGATGTCAATCTTCACTCATGTGGAGAAGAAAAGGATGAATGTGATTCACTCTTATTTCTTTCTGTGAAGTATGCTAAAAGTGATATAACATACCAAAGACCTGAAAGGACAAATTCATGCTCACTCTTAAGGGAAGTATATTTTCTCTACGATTTTTAAGTTTTTATGTTTTTGAAAATTTTACAAACCACAACATTAATATTTCAATTAGAATCATATATTATAATTTAACACTTTTGAAATTCCTAATTATTAAAATATTTAAATTTAGTTTTGCATTGTTATATTGTGATTATATTGTTATATACAATTATATGTATTCTGAATTACATTGAGCATAAAAACGACATCCTTTTCATTTGAAATAGTAGATCTCTGATAATTTTTCTATGGTTTATGATGCAGTAATCAGAATATAAAGATATTTTTTTAGATTACTGGTGAAGAAGATGAATCACATTTTTTTGTATTTGGGCAGAAATTTGGAGTTGTTTTTGGGCTTCAAACGACTATCTATACATCCATAAAGGTTCCCAGACCATTCCCCATTTATGAGAAACAAATTTATGATAGTTTTACTTATTATTATGAAGCCGACAACAACAAAAATGCCCAAACATTTGTAAAAATGGCCGACAAAATTGTATTCCCGTGCAAACTGTTCAAGCCTTTTTTCAGGATAGTAGATGTGTGGTAAACAATAATTTTAGAGTTAAGATGATTTCCCCAGCCATATGCCTCAACATGGGGGCATTTTTACAATTATTTTAATAATTTTGGAGTGTCAGAAAGCAGAGATGCAGCCCAGATTTGCAAAAAAATGGCTAGCGTGTTTATACAAGACAAATAAAATTAACAAGATAGATCTTGCAGTAGATGGAAGAAAATTGACTATCAAGGAACAAATGCTGCAGTAATAAATGGGGATCATGAATATGATTTTGAGCAACATGTGTATCAGAATACAACAAGCAATTCAAGAGTTTGTTGCACTTATCCTAGATAAGAAAAAGTGAAAATAATCAAACGATATTTTGGAATGTTTTGGATTATGGAGAGATGAAATCATTATCCCAAGGAAGTATAAGAGGATCAGAACAAGTTAATGAGGAAGAGGAGATGGGGAAAAATAGAATGAACCAAAATATTAAAATGAGAAAATATACTCCTCCACATAAGAAGGATGGCGAACATGTTTTAGAAAATACTCGTAATAATCCATTATTTGATGCTAATGCTAGAAGAGAGTACATTACGCAACATATAAGTGATAGTGGAAATCATAGACAGAGGTAATAATATACCTTGAAAAGGGTAATAAAGATAAATATATTTGAGGTAAGTATTTTCCTTCATTATTTTGGTATTTAAAATATTGTTGTTTTTCCTATGATTTTATTATTTACATTTTTAATAGGAAAATGTGTTATTATGAAACATCTTTTTAGTATTTGAAATAATTTGCCTTCAAATGAGCATTGTGATAAACGTTAATGATTTTGAGTAACTCTTTTAATTTATTATTAGATTGACATTATGATTCAAGTGGTCTACTTCTTCTAGAGATAACTAGACTCTCGCTGCATCCAGGCATGAATGCACGTCCCCAATAAGAGCCACTATTGGCACCTGAAAATTCAGGCCCTCAATATGCGAAATATGAGGGAAGTATAAAGTTTATTTTCATTTTCATAAATATTTCCCTATTTTGAAATTTAATTAAATAATCAAAAGTGCTCTAAACAATTATCATTGTCCTATTTTCATATTTATTAGCAAATTTTTAATATTATATTTCAATGAATTTATTGCAATAACTGTTTTCTAAATAAAAATAAAAGAAAAAGGAAATAATAGGTACGTAGGGTAAAAGGATGTTGATCAGGAGTTGAACACTTGTCCTCTCAAGCCACCACTGTTTCCTACCTACCTACCCATCCCCCCTCCAACCAGTTAGCCTAAATATTTTCTTCGAATTATGTGTTAGCGGGAATCATATTATGTCACTTCTCTTCTATATTTGCTACTAAAAGTTTTTCACATGGATATATTTCCTATATGTTAGCTTATCCTAATTTACCCTAAATTACTAATGTGAAATATTTTTTAGGGCAAATTAATATAGTTGAGTGTCTTTTTCCCTCATTCTTTTTTGAACTATATATTTCACCTTATATGCCTATTGAATATATTTATTAGGTGATTTTAAATCATGTTTTCTTAAAGTAATTAATTTTCCCTAAAATCAAGATATATTTTTATTTCCAAAGAATAAATTGTAAAGGAATGTTTTTATTTTTACCTCGGTTATTTTTGAAAAGGTTTATTAAAATAAATTGCATAATTTTAGGGTTACTTTCCCAAAGTTTTCCTCTTTTTCAAAATTAATAGTTACCCTATGTAAATCTTTTGAGTTATTATTTTAGGGTAAGTTTTCTCTTCCTATTTTTTAGAGTGAACTAAATTATTTATAACTATTGTACCGTAAATTTTAGGAACATTTTTCATGAGGTAAATTTAATAATATTTTTGAAAATATTTTGAGAGGGTACTTTGCTTATTTTATTAAAGAAAGATTTATACACATTGCAACATATATTCTTATGTTTTGTCTCTCTTGATAATTTACTTTGATATATTACTAATTATTTAAATTAATAAATTTTAATATGGGGATCATTTTAGATTTGCAAACATTATTAATTATGATAAGCCCTAAGTTAAAATTAGTTAATAGTCATCTAATTGTCGATTTGGTGTGCATGAATTTTATAAATAGATGAGATAACCAAGGTGAACTACCTGACAAAGTGACAAAATACTGTTTGTAACATGGGAAATGTTTTTCCCTCAAACCATTTATATGGTCAATATTGTAATTTGTAGCGTTAATTATAGGATTAGGTTTTTGTGAAAAGGTGTGTCTTTTCACGGGAAACCTTTGAACATGATATTACTATTGATTCATTTGAAATAAAAATTAATACGACAATAGGAGGAAAACTCTGGCAACTATGGATTTTGAACCATCATATACAAATATTTGAAATACCAAATGAGATAAGTTGTTTCATGTTTATTTGAGGTTATATGTTATTTATTTTCAGTTATTTTTTCAGATACTTACTGTATTAGAGTGTACCAATGTGTTCTATTCCCTAAATATTGTAATTCAAAGTTAATATATGCAACTCGAATATCAATTTTATGGTCTGTGTACCTACCATTGTTCTTGTTGGTCTCTTAGTTTGAGGTAAATTTGATAGGATTATTTTTGTAAATTGATTTGAATTATGAATCAAGTGGAATCCTGTGGAATGATAGTCTTTCTTTATTAAAAGCAAGTTTTCTTAAAACTATCTTTGATAATTCGTAGGATTGGAAATATCTGACTCTATAACCCAATTTTCATTAGGCATTGATCTTATTTCGTTTGAAAATTGTTATTTGGTTCTTCTTTGTAGTTTATAAATAAATCTAATATCTTTCTTTATAAGCATTAGCATTTAGGTTTTAGTGATAATTCAATTTTAGTTTAGATTTTAGAAAATACAGCTATTAGGAGATTATATCATTTTCCTCCAAGGATTGTTTACCCCTTTTGAAGGAGTTTCATTTGTTTGTACATGCATTTGTGCAGCATAGGGCACTTGTGAATTCAGGCCTACTAGCCTTGGCTCAATCAAGTCAGAATTGCAGAGGCACTAGTGTGTGCCTGTCAGTTGGCCAAAAATGGTCCATCTTTTTTGAGCACCAACAGGTCGGTCATGATCACCAAGAAAAAGCATTCAGTGCGTGATAACACTCATCGAGTGAAGTAATCACCAAAATGTTTTGAACACCAAGCGATAGTACAATCATCAAGTAGTATATCAATCGATCAACATTATCAAGGACCAGTATACGAAAACATCACTTAGCACCAGTATACACCGACACACATCATTTCTCTGAGAAAAGTGGATCTCACCTATACATCAGCTAAAAACTTTAATCTTTAAAAAAACTTTTTCTTAGTTGGATAAATTTTTTTTGTGGATCAAGAAAAGTGTTAATTGTAGATTTAATTAGTTAAACTAGGAGATCTAGGTCAAATTCCAAACCTTTGATCTTAGAGTATTTCATGAAAATTGTGAGACCTAATTAGGTCAAATATTTTGTATATAGATATAATAATCAATCAAGAATGATATGATTCTAACTGCCAAGGATATCTATGGATCAGATAGAGAGTTCCATCCACAAGGATAGATAAAGGAGAATTCAGTTTATAGAGAACTACATACAAGGCTACCAAGCAGAACAGAGGTATTATCCATCACAATAAGGTGATATATATTTTTTGTTCTTAATGGATCTATAATAAAAAATTTGAGATTGCAACAATCAGGTCATACATTTTGTTACTCTCTAAAAATTGTAGCAAACAAAAAATCCTCTCACAAGGTGAAATTAACAGTCTTTTTGTAAATCTCTTAACCGACTACACACATACATTGTGTCACTAAAATCTCTTTACCGAGTAGACTTAACAAGTCTTACATGTTACTCCTAACATAGTAAGATCATCAAAAGTGATCACAACTTGTATCCATAATAGGAACCTTCCATTCTACAGATAACGAAGCTTTGTTGGTTTCGTCCCCACCATAGTTTTTACCTTCTACCAAGAGTTTCTGCGTGATCAAATACTTGTGTCATGTGTAAATGAGTTTCATGAATATTTAAATATTTGTTTAAAAGCATTTACATTTATGCTATGATATTACATGCATGAAGTAGAAAAGCTATAGTGGTCGGTTATGCAAGTAATGTGTACTAAGGTTTAGTTTGTAAAAGTTTTTAATGGTACTAATTCACCCCTCCCCTCTAGTACACACCCTTCCATTATTCCAACAAAGGAAACCACATAGTCCTAAGGTGGGGTCAAGGTAAGAGATAAAGGCATGTAATTTACCTAACTTAGAGGAAAATACTTCCTATGTCATAGAAAAGGTGGCCTACTAGTATTCAAAATTTGTTGAAATTTAGTTCAAACGATGGAAAAGGTGGTCTATCAACCTTTTAGACTTTTGTAAATAGGTGGTAGTTTCCTTTTTTTGTATATAAAAGGTTGACAAGAGTTTTAACCCCAGTTACATTAATAAACAAACCCTCTCTTTTTGCATGTTGGGTTAGACACTAAGGTCTAAACCTTGAAAGAACAACTTGACTCTAGTTCAGAGAACATATCACTTAGTCGACATCAAGATAATAGTGGTGTAAATAACAAGTTTTGCATGTTTTACAACCAGAATTATAACTGACTTCTTTTCTCCTCCATTTCTACAATTCATCCTAATAAGTCAGGTTTCTTAGAGAGTTTATGTCGAGTTAATCTATTATAAACTTTGGAATTGGTTCTTATTTTTCCTTTAAAGGAAAGTTTAGTTTAGAGTAAAAGGATCCCACATTTTAGAAGGATAATGATAGTGATTTCATTTTGATCCTCTATTTTTCAAAAGAAGACGTGGCAACCATTATAGCTGATATTTGTAGCTATTTCCTTTGGAGTATTGAATAAAAAAAACTAGATTTTTTTAAAACCTCCTTTGAATTCACTTTATGGCATGTAGTCTTGGATCTGATATTCACTTGTAATGTATTTTTATTTTTAATATAGCATTTTTATGTCTCTTTTATGCATCATTAAGTGATTAGAATTAAAAATTTCATAGGTTATGTGTTGTGTTTCCTCAAAAGTTCTTCCATAAGTTTGTTAAGTGTGAAGAGTTTTCATCCTCCTAGCATCTTAATGATAGGAAGATAAGAAACCTCCTCATGAAGCACTAATATGAAAATTGTTTAGTCATCAAACTCTGTGTCATATACTTGATACTTGTCTTATTTTCATGGACTCCATTGTGATTAAAGCTTCATTCTAGTTACACCGTCTTTGATGCGTCACCTAGTAGAGTAAGGTGCTTAATTTCTTTCCCTTATGCATTCCCTATCCCTTTTCCTTCAAATTTTACTTTTGGTTCAAGGTCTTCATAGGTGATATATCAAATAGGAGTTGGTTTAGAATCCATAGATTCACTCCATCAATAGGAGATCCCACCACCTAGGAGTGCTTCCATGTTGTTCTCAAATAATGAAACATGAACATAAAAAGGTCTCAAGGATAATGAATCATCCAACATGGGATCAAGAGTAAAATGTGACATAAAAGAAATCATTCACTAAACCAAACATCACCTATGAAGAAATGATAACATGTTTAAAATATAAAGGATATACAACAGCTCAACCAAGAATTGCATGATTCCTCCATAGCTCCAAGGTGTCATAATCTTTGAACTCCTTAGGATTACCATATTCTATCAATGAACCTATGAATGTGAAATACCTTTCTACAAAAAAATATTCAAGTTATTTATTACAAGGTGCACATCGTTGGTCTCCTTGTGGTGTGTAGTGCAACACTCAGGTTTGTGACATGTCTTAACCACCTCATGTATATTCTATAAGTCTCGTAATTGTATCAGGAATTGAAAGTTTGATATTTTTGTGCAATAGAAATCAAAATTTTAATAAGTAGTATCAGAGATTGGTCACAGGTTTAAAACCCTCACTTGCACTAGGGCGATTGTTGCAAGGTGTGTGCCTCATCTTGTTGTGTTGTGTAGCACATGATGTGGGTTTGTGACATGGATTAAACAACTCCTATGGATTATATAATTCTAGTAGTCGTATCAAGCATTGAAATGTCAATATTTGGTTTGCAATGACAATGACACTTGTAACAGGATCCTCCACACATGTCTAACACCAATAAAGATAATCAATCACCGTATAGTGAATACATATCACTGCCCAAAAATCACATTAAATCATGATACTAGGAATAGTGATAAGAGACAAATAATGGGAATAAATTGACCAAATAATAGTAGCCAAATATAGGTGTCTACACAAGTGTTCTACTAAAACCATTGAATGTGCTAGGCATTGTGATATTACACTTGACATATTTTGGTAGTGTAACACCACTAACAACCTAGAAAACTATTATCAATTGTATTCATTTTCATAAACCCCTTTAGTTTTCCTCTAATTCTATTATTTAAACACCATTCTTTTTTTATACTATTATTGGATAGTTTTTTGAATTTGCAAAATTCTCATTCTTACACAAGCTCTCTTTTTTTGGATGACACATTGTATTATTCCAGCATTGTCATTATTGTGATGATACATTGAACCTCATTACGATTTATTTATTCAAATCATAGTCATCATATATATTTCTGTCATGCCCAAAACTAGGGCAAAACACACATACAATTATTTTTTTTTTTATACGCTCGTGCAAGCCACTATCGGGGATGAATAGAGGTAAGTTAGGACAATAACTAGCCATACGGGTTATGTGCATAACTAGATTTGATGATTTAGCCCTAGGTCCAAGTTTTAATATTCATATAATTATGAGGATGATATTCTGTTATGAGAGGTCCTACGTTGAAATAGGTGATCTAGGACGTCACGATGTTTCCTAATCTAGTTACAACATAATAGATCAATTTGGGTCCCCATTTACTATTAATCCATTAACTACTAAATAAAGATTCAATAAACAAAACCAACTCTAAACCTTATTTCCCTATCACTATTCCACCTTACTATACAATTTTTCCAAAACTATAACCCTTAAAATTCTTTGATGAATAT
>MU224442.1:271944-288534 GCA_018584345.1 Thuja plicata
TTTCAATTTATAATTAGCAACATCAATCAAAAGCATGATTTCATTCCTAATTGCAAATTTTCATACAGAAAGGTTTAGAAAATAAAATTTCCAAAATCATCATGACATAATATCCATGAAATAATCATGTCCCATCAGGATTCAATCCTCTCATTAGTTTACTTATCTAAAATATATAATCAAAACAACCATCTGATCTAGGTCTAATCTATATCAAAATGAAACCCTCACAATATAATCATCATCATAACATAGTATCTCGAGTCTCTGTCAGGATAATCAAAAAGTGTATCAATGTATCAACACATAAAGTATTAAGTGAAATCGAGCAATAAGACTGTGATGGGTCGGGGTGATGCCTCACAATTTCATCATTCTTTCTTAATTTCACTAGTAGGATGCTCAACCTCTATGCCTGAGGAGTGGTAATTCCTTAAGAATTGATTATTATTATTATTATTATTATTATTATTATTATTATTGCATATTGTTTATTTTTTAATTTTAGTCTATTATCATAACCTTAAAATTGGCTATCCATGAGGTAGAAACATCAAAGTAGGATTTTGATAGAGGAAAACCTTTACATACATAGTCATTCGACAAATTTATTTTGTCTTAAGTGTAGCTGCAAGTGAAGAAAATAATTGAAAGAGGTGTATGAGCTTGTTTGTTAATTGTGTGATATGTAAACCCTCCTTTTAATTTTATTTTATTTTATTTTATTTTATTCATTTTTTCGTCTCAGTCCTCTTATCTTGTTATTTTTACATACTTTATAATTTCATACATTCAAAGTATCAGGAATATTATTTTCTATCCTTTGTAGACTTTTCTATTTACTGGATTACTAGATTATAACACCTTCCACTATCATATGATGATCACATGTACATCATAGAAAAATAGATTAATAGGTTTTTTATGAAATCTTGTTTATCTATGATTGTACTTGATATAGTATTTAAAACTTAGATAATCGTTGTGCATAGTTAAAACATGCATTTATTAACAAGAATGAAAACTTAAGGGTCATAGTTACTTAAAAGATTATGTAAGTTGGAAGTATAATTTTGAGTCCTCGAAGGATCTTATAATCCTTGATAGAGGTTAATTTTCATAATCTATAAATTTTAATGATTCATATATTATCATTAGGTCATATAAATGGTAGAGAATTTTTTTTATATTGATACTACAAGTTTTATTTTTAGTATATGAAAAAAAAAAAAAAACCATATAAAAATAAGATAGGGTCAAGAATGATAGAGGCTATCACAATTTGGACCCCATTTAGAGACACTATGGTTCTTATTTCCCAAGTACACTCAAATAAGAGATGATTAGGAGGGTAAAAAGTATTTGGGCCTAAATATAAGATCTAAATTAACATTTGGTGTTCGACGATAATTTAGTTTTAGTACGTGTCAAGAAGAATGTGCAACCAATAATGTATATAATATAAAACTCTACACAATAATTCACTAAATAATTTTACTTTTGGAATAACCCTATGGTTCTAGATAATATTCCAATTGAAATAAGGCACAAAGTCTTCACTAAAAAATAAACTATAAGTTGATGTAAATAAGAAGCCAATGGAGGGATTTGGACACAAAATAATTAAATTTCCTCTACAGAGATATAAAATGATTCAAATTTTAATTTTTAAAAATGTTATTTTCTACATTTAGAAGAGGAAAATCCTCCCCTTTTATCTTCTTATACTACCAATCACTATAATAAAATAGCTTTTTGTTTCCATACAATCTAATCAAAAGATCTTTTAATGTAGAAAAAGATGAGATAGTGGAAAGATTTAGAATTGTTAAATAAATATTATCCCCAAAATCGATCTCTTTCCCATTACCCAAACGATAATAGATTCATTCTCTAAGAAAGCTCATTTTTTTATAGAATTCTCCATATAACCAAACCTCTAGGAATGGAAGACTGGGAACAGAAACTATCATCATCATTATTTTCAAGTTATTTAGAAGTAGTTCTTACTACCTATATATTTTATTAAAAAGTGTTAGTATTTTAAGGTAGACCATAGAACTGACTTACATTAAAAATAAAGTTAAAAATATGAGAGCAAGAATAACAAAACCCAATAAATCCAAGATTTAACATGGTTCACTCAATGTGCACTACATTTATGAAATAAATGATATTCAAATTTTTTCTATTATTTAGTTAATAATTCATTACAATATGATATCTTTCATATTACAAATATCTTACTTATAGGCCTTTTAGAAGGTTTACAAACGTCATTTTACATTCCATAATAATAGACAACTCTTTTATTAAATAAATGTAAACTTTTTCATTGGTAGTGCTAGCCCAAAAATTATCGGGGGCCACTACCCCTAGTAGCCCTCACTCTAGGGGTATTTCCCCTGTTAGTTTACAAAGGCACAGAGAGGGGGGAAGGGTGTATTGGTGCTCCCAAATGTCTGAAAAAAAATCTTAAAAGTCTCCCACAAGATCCAACATAAAAAAGTAAATGCAATATAGAAGCTTATCTCATAAACCATTCACACAAAGTAGACACAAGACTCAATATTTTTCCCATGGAAACCCTTGTTAGAGGGATAAAACCATGTGTGGAATTATATCCACATATTTCACTAGTGAACAAGACAAAACTTCCCTTTTAGGAGAAACACAAACACCATATTAGGGGTATACCTGGTTAAGAGTATTCTAGCCTTGTTAGAAGCTAATATGTAAGTCATGTTAAAGTCTACTATGTTAAGAGATTTAAAACTCCTAAGATTCACCTAGTTAAAATATTTACAATTAAAATAATGTTAAATATCCTTCTCACCCTTTTAGGAGTGACCTAGTTAAAGGATTTAACTTGCAAACTTGTTAGATCTTGCCTTGAGATGTACCCAAGAATGACTGATCTGATTTTGGCCTTTTTGTCTGACTGGTCGTCTTCATTTCTAATCACATTGCCACATTACAATTCCAAAAACTTCAAATAAAAAACAAAACCTATCACAATTCTTAAAATTCTAAACATTTTTCCTAAATCCCAATTTCATCCTTCTTTATAACAACTTTATCATAGTCAACCTCCTTCCCTAAAATTTTTTATCCACCGATCTAAAAATCAAACTCGATCATGCCAAAATGCATTGGTAAACTCAATAGATTAATGAAAAATTAATCATTTCGCAAACAATCATTTACGAACATTAAACAGACCAAGGAACTGATCTAACCAAACTTGTTCTAACTATCTCATGTTTAGATCATGAGTCCATTTGAATTTTCAATAACTTCCATAGATCTCCAAAATAACTGATGTAATCATAGACATAGGTAGATATACCTCTTTATATGATAACTACATTATCACACCTCTTAAATTGATCTCCAACTCTATATGTCATCATGTGAGTCTCGCATAGTGTCTTCTACCTAGTTGACTAAATACTTAGTCACATCTTCAATTAGATCTTCAACACCATCGATAAAATTGATTTGTTTCCTCTAATACATCATGTTATCATCAATGAGAACACTACAATACATTATAATGATAAACACTTAGATCATCTTCCCTAAATGCCAACAATCTCCCCCTTTGGCATTGATGACAACACTTAGAAAAATAAATAAGAAATTTTCCTAAGTGTCTAATCTACTGTAGAAATGAAAAAATACATTACAGTTCATTTTAGTAAACTAATTCCCAATATCATAAATGATTTCCCTAGTAATTACAATCATTTATACTACTCCCTTAAACTATTACAAAATTACTTAGCCAAATTTCAGCTTAAGTGTGCCATTACATTCACTCCCCCTTTGACAACAATGATAAAGGTATGAAAAAAAGTGTCAAAATTTGTATTAATGTAAGAGTAGTAACACCTATTTACATTCTACTAAAGACATCACTAAAATAACCCTTCAAAATATTTAGATCACTCTCCCAATTCTTCAATAAAATCTCCATAGTGGCAATCTGACCACTTAGAAAAAGTGATAATTTTTCTAACCCATCAATGGTACACACATTAGGAAATGCCAAAGTATTCTCACCTTCCTTTACACCTTGTTGCAAAATTTATAACTTGGGTATCAACAAACTCTATAATTCTATTAAATTAGCAATCCTCTTATCTTCGTCATTTTGATTGGTTTTCAAATTGTTGTTGACATTTCTAACCTTAGGACCAAATGCATTAGTTGATTCATGTATGAGATAATAGTTGGAAACAAGAAACCTAACTCATGTTGAGATTCACTATTTTTCCTTTCTAAATCCTTAAAAAAATTACAAAAATAAAATACAAACTTTAGAATATTACCACCCTCAGTCAATGCACCCTTCAACTGATTAACACTCAATGTAAGAGTTTTGTTGTCTATGACAATTGACTACGCCATTTTCTCTAGTATCTCGTTCTCATATACCTTTTCTTCTCTCAACACTTCTACATCATCAAAACTCTTCATCTCATCTCCATTTGTAGTGACCATATAAGCTAACTACTCTATAGGAGTGACCTTATCATTATATTTGAAATTACTTAACAGTTCTAAAAATACATCTCTAGCAATGAGTATTACATGAGATTCCCGTTGCATTCTTTTTGTTTTTTTTCCTTTAACTTGAGTACCATAGTAAAATCTATCTTCTCATCTGGGTTCATTTTGTTCAAATTAATCTTTCCCTTAATGGATAGTACATCCTCAATATTAATTTTGGACTATGTAGGAGGTGTTACCTTTTATTCACTTTGTTCCTTTAGTAGTCTCAGTAACCACTGGATCATCCACTTTTCTTTTACTGATTCCTCTTGGACATTCATTGGATTACCTTCCCTTTCATCTTTTTCAAATCCCAGATGTTTTCTCAGCATTACTTTTGTCTCATCATTTACTGATTGAGTATCCCCAATGATTAACTTTCTGTAGCTCTTTCTCTTCTTCTGAGTAGAGGTCTTACCTCTTTGAATTTTTTCTCTATCTATTCCACTAAAGAATCGGGCATTAGGCTCAACAAAGCATGTTTTACCAACTCTCCGTCCCTAGAAAGTGCATGTTTCCATCTTGCATCAATTATATCATACAATGTTGCATGAATTTTACCTTGCAATTCAATAGATGCTTTTCTCAACTTATGCATGCTATAAAATATAGCATCTTCAATCATCTTTTGATCTTGTTCAGTGATCTTATCATAGAAATTACTAATGTGGACTAATACACCATACTTATTTGATCTAAGTACTATATTCTCAACAGTTTTAAAAGTTCCACAATCAATTTTAATAGTTTTAGAAGTAGGGTTTTATTGTCTGATTTTGTGCTCTAACTTTCTTCATCGGGAGCTTTCTTTTCTCTTTGTACTTTTTCTTTCTTTATTTTCCTTATCACCTTTCTTATGCTTTGTTTCTCCTTGATTGTTGTATCCCTATGATTAGCATTCTCATCTGGTTTCTTCTTTGTTATTATGGGAGGAGAAGGTTTCTCCTTCTTTACTTTAGTTTTACTTCTAGTCTTTAGACCTATTGGGCCACTACTAGTTGCCCCCAAAAAATCAACTTCAACTACATCTCTAGCTACACTAGATGTACTTTCTTTCTCTATAGCATGTTTTGTCCTTTCTTTCTCTATTTTCTCCTTAGTGAAACCTTTTTGAATCATGAATTTTTCAACATCTTTCCTTACTTTTCCATCAATGACTTGTTTCATCAAATCAATGTACTTTAAGTGACTTTTCTTTGTAAGTCCCAAACCTTGGAGTCTTGGGATCTATTGGTTGAGAAAGAAAATTCTCTACATAGATAGTCAAAATATATCCTTCCTCTTCAAAACCCATAATCATTACCCATGAGGTCCATGGCTAAAGAGCTCCCATCATACAAGTATCTATGTCAAGCTTGAAGCATATAGTATCCTTGTACTTTTCCACAATAGAAGATGGTATTCTTTCCTTCTCATGGATTCTCTTTTCTAAATCTATAAGATATCCCCATATATTTCTTGTAAAATAATTACCCAATATCTGGATATAATTATTTATTTGAAAGAAAGATGGAAAATTATCTGACCATGTGATGTTACTAATCCTTCTTAACCTTATCCAGATTCACCATTAGCTGCTCTCTTGTGACTTCATCCAAGTCATAATCTTCATTCTCCTTAATCATCATATGTGGTGTATGAACAACACCACATAGTATGTTGTTCATTCTGATAGAATGATATAATTTATATCCAATAGCCATAGAAGCATACTTTTCCTCTTCATCTATATTTTCATTCATTGTCATGGTACAACCATTCCACTTTGATTTTTTCATCCCGATCACTTCCTCCTTTGGAATGGTTCGAAGAACAGATACATTACCAATGGAGCATAGTTTGGTTACTACATGAATTTCCTCCTTAGTAATATTATGTGGTAGATCCAACCAGATGACTTGATCATGAATTTTTCTCAGGGTATTCATCCCACCTGACCATCTTAAAATTCATCAGAATAACTATCTTTATAATGATAACCTTTTTCTACTATTCTTTTTTGGTCATCTTTCAACACCATGTTATTATCACATAGTTTATCATATTATTCATGAATTTTTGTTTATCCTATATCTTCCAACTTACAATGGATATATGCTCTAACATCCTCTACATGTAGACAACCATAGGGAACATTAGTTAGGGAATCGGGTGGATCATTTTCTATAGATTGGAATGAATGTCTCTTGAATTCAGGTCAAGGTCTCTCAATTATATAAACTAATTTAGGAGTAGCCATGTAAAATTAGCAACCACACATGTAGATAACAGATCAATACCTCAAAGTATTCAAAACTAGGGCTCTTCCTAAAAAACTTGACAATACCCAATCGATTTGTTCTTTAGGACTAATATGAAGAATATCCCTATTTCGCTAGGAACACAATAAATATCTCAAACATTCCTTCTTTGTCTCCACACCAGTGCTCACAATGTACAAGGTAAGAATGAAATTAAAAAATAACTTAATTATCAACCTTTGCATGCATGCAATAAATGCACTTACTAAATTAACTTACTTTTATCACCAATGATCAAAACATCATATGTTTCATAAAAACTTCACAATACACTCCAAGTGACATTATTGCATCTTAAGTTACCACACACCTATATTGGGGTTGAAGATGGATTCAACAATACTTTATCCCCCTTAGCCACATGAAGGCTTAGTTTGATGATGAATTGTCCACACGTGATGGACATGTGGATTCCTCTGATGTCTTACTATATTCCTTATTCTTCTAGGTTTTGTCATCTCTTTCCTGACCTCTTCAACATTCATACTCTTCTTTCCTTTATGATTTCTTGACTGGTTTACAGATCGGCTCCTTTACCTGTAGTTCCTTGCTAAATGGCCAATCTTTTGACAATGAAAGCATGCCATGCCACTATTCTCCATGGTCATAGATTACCTCTTGTAGTCCTTATTCTAAAATTTCTAGCTATGTGTGAATACTTACTACAAACTGAGCATGTGATATCAAATTGCCTCTCCATTGTGTAAGGGCTTTCTCAATGCACTAGTGGTCTTTGATTGATAACTCTTAACCCAAACTAATCTGCTTTGTGACCATATTTGTTGCTTTTGTAAAACTAGACATCAAAGCTACTATATCTACTACTAGATCTAGATCTACAATCATAGGCACTATGACAATACTTATTGCAGTTATAACAATATCCATTAAAAGTACTTTCTCAATTTATAGCTCTTCTCCTACATGAATTTGTAGTATGACCTACCTTATGATAATTGAAACACATAGGTTTGTAGGCTTTCTTACGATACTTTATTTGAGTTACCTTTAGTAGAGACATTACTTCATTTTTGATTTATTTTACATGAGAAGATTATACAACTTCAAAAGTAGTCTGACCAGTGTATCCAAGGCTTGTGGTCTCTTTGTTCCTTCTTTAATTCCTTAGTTGTTCATCTAGTTTACCAATAATCTCATTGAATTTATTTAGCAAATCATTAGCAGTCATCAATTCTCCTTTTATTTTCTCATTCTCATTTCTCATATCTTCATCCAGCCTTAGGGATTCTTGATACTCTTAATTAGTCACATTCTTATTTTTCATATCTTCATTCATCTTTTAGGGAATCCTCTACAACTTTCCTTGCATCATCTGCAAACTTTCTTTCTTCCAATTCTTCAAGCATTCTAATTGATTGGGATTAAATTTATCTCTTGAGGTTTTTTTAATCTATCTTCATTTTTTCAATCTCCATACTCATGGCTTCTAGGGATTTTTTAAATTCATTAAACCCACCATTTTCATATAATTTCTCACTACAATCTTGACTCTCACTGATATATTCAGCAAGATCTTGTCTTTTAGCTCTTGACTGCTTATGTTGATTCTTCAACTCCTCAATGACCAATTAAAATTCTTTGAGTTGCATTATTTATTTAAAAAAATACATAATTTCCTTAAGGATCCTATCCAAGCTATCAAGCTTCTTCAGGGGAACTAGGCTCTGATACCAACTGTTAGTCTTCAAAAGCAGTGAGAATGAGGGGGGGATGATTCAGTGCACCCAACTATGAAATAAATTTTCAATGTCTTCAACAAGATCCACCATGAAAAATTAAATGTAATATAGAAACTTAGCTCATAAATCATTCACACAAAGTAGACACAAGACTCAATATTATTCTCGTGGAAATCGTTGTTAGAGGCAAAAAATCATGTGTCGAATGGTATCCAAAAATTTCACCAGTGCACCTATTAGAAATTAATCTTTCCTTGGTGTATTATTTTAATATGGATAAGCCAAGATATCCTAAAATGTAATTTTTCCTCTAGTCCAAGTGGGTGGACAACTAATTTCATTTATTTCCTTTATTAAAAAATTATTTTATTCTTTCTTACGAGGATATTCACACTTGTAACACACACTTATGAATGGTGGCATTCATAAACTTGGGAGTTACATTCTAACTCCAGTCATCTCTATTTAAGAGATGCTCCTATATCATTTCTCACAACACAACAATGAAGAACTATCTGTGATGAAGATATTGGAAAGACTCTCTCTCTCTCTCTCTCTCTCTCTCTCTCTCTCTCTCTCTCTCTCTCTCTCTCTCTCTCTCTCACACACACACACACACACACACACACATATTTCTTTGGTTTTTTCCTTATTCATATTATATACACAAGGGGTTTTTCTTAGTTTTTCCCTTTCAAAATACTTGTCTCATTGTGTTGATCTTGGAGCATCTTGATGGTTTTGGTGATAGATCTTGAAGCTATCTCTCATTCATTGTGTTTATGGTAAACTACTTCCTTTTGCTTCACTCACTTGGATTCTTTCCTTTAGTTCTTTTCATTTTTGTATGTTTATTACATGGTATCAAAGAAGGCTAATCCTCTTTTTGAGTGTTTGCATGAAGGAACCATTCAAAGGATATCTTATTTGAGAAGAATAATGTCTTTTTTTCTTTGTTGATTGATTAAATTTTTGTTGCAGTTTTTTTCATTTTTTTTCAGATCTAATGCTCTTTGGTTGGCTTGCCGCTAGAGAGTTACATTTGGAATTTTTTTTTGGTTTCACTGATTTCAGTGAAACCCATTTCAATCTACTTCATTTTTTAGCCATTTTCTAGAAAACTGCAAGGTTTTACATATTTATCAGTCTTAACTTTTAACAGGTTTTTATCTCATTACTTTGCATTTGCATTGATAAAATCCATTTATCTCATGGTTTCTGATTTGCAAGATTTTTGCTATCTATTTAGGAGCTTATTACTGTTGGAAAGTAATCAATTTTGTGTAAATGTGGTTCAATTTTTGGTTGTCATTTATGGAAACACATCTGGGTTTCAGATCGATTCCTGTTAAGATAAGTTTTGATGATTCAGAAATTGACTAAGTATAGAAGCAGAGATACAAAAGTGTTTTGGATGTCGTAGATTGAGATCAATGATTTAGGGAAAGTGAGATTAGAAGAAGACATAATGGGGTACGTATGACCTCCACCTAAGATAGATTTGGTTTTGGTTAAGTCTACGGTGAGTTAGAAATAATTGAAGACAGAATGACTGTAGCAAAACAATTATACAAAGCAGTTGGATAGTAGAAAAGATTGAGGAAGTATGACTTGGAATCCAAACAATCGAATTTGTATTTTAATTTTTGATAACCTCCACATTGACTATGCAAGAGCACCGACTATGCATTTGATATTTACTATATTAAATGTATTTTTTATTGAAGGTCAACTTTGTAATATTTATAATATTCCTATTGGGAGCTAACTTTGTAAAGTTTTGAGATATATATGTAAGATCTTTTTGATAAAGATAGATGTTGGTTGGTTGGTAGTAGTGGTGAATTGAATGAATGATTAAGCGAATAGTAGAGTAGAGAATGACAAATATCATTGAAGAATTATAAAGGAACTATCTAAGCAATAGTGTTGCTTGTTTTTGTTCATGACTGAGAACACTTTGTAACCTCAATTATCTTGTAAGAGTTGTAAGCTCAGTTGGCCCCTAATAGGGTGTTTTGAACCTTTAATAGGGTTGTAATTCCTTTAACAAGGAAATGTGCTATGTAATATTCAGCTCCTAAAAGGGCTAGGTCTCCTAACATGCACATTATACTTTAGTACATGCTTGTGGGAATCATCCCCACCGGGGTTTTCCCTTGGACAGGGTTTCCTTGAAAACAAAATATGGTGTTTTGAGTACTGTGTCATTTTCTTATGTTCTTTTCTTTATTGCAAGTTTATGGTTAATATTTAAATGGTTGAAGAATTTAATTAAGTGCTAAAATACTGATTCACCCCCACCCTCAGTATTATCCAATCCTAAAAATTGGTATTAGAACTTTTGGCCCTTGGAGAGAAAGTCTAACAGCTTGAGGGAGATCATAATGGATTTGGATAGTTTGCAAGAAAAATTTGATGCTGCACTTGAAGACCTTGACAAAGAAAAAGAATAAAATGGAGAGTTGAGATTCAACATGCGAAGAGCTGAGAAATTTATAAAGAAAATCAAAGAACAACTTGAGCTTTCCAGAAATCAAAGACAAGATCTTATGGTTCAGATAAAAGAGGATTCAGATTAAGAAAGTTCATATCAAGTGAAGCAACTAAAAGAAGAGAATGAAACTCTTAAGACTCAAAAATGAGACTATGGCTAAATAAATACAGGTACAGAAGGATACTAAGAAGGAAGTTGAAGAAGCTTTAAATAGTGCATTAGATCAAATGGAGAATGAGGCTGACAACTATAAGAATAAGTATCTCGAAATGGAAAACTACAATCAGGTTATAAAAGGTGAACTTGTTGAAGCAAAGAAACACATTGAGAAACTTCACACCATCAGTGATTTGATTGATGAACAAAGAGACAAACAAAAACCTAAAGGTGATATGACTTATATTGGCTTCAATGAAGATGAATGTTCAAAGAATTAGGAAGAGAAATTAAATGAGAAGTTTGATGCTGAGAAACCTTCTATTGAAGAACCTAAAGAGAAGATCAGAGCCTTTAAAGGTAGATGCTTTGGTTGCAATCGATTTGGACACGTGAAGAGAGACTGCAGAGGTAATGCCCCTTTTAGAAATTTTTATGGATATTTTTTTAACTATAATGGATATGGGCAAAAGAAAGAAGAATGCATAAAACCTAATCAATCAGGATATAGACAAGACAATGGAAGAGAATCTATAGTGAAACCCACATGCTACAAATGTAATAAGATTGGACACATTGCAAAGTACTATAAGATGCAAGTTAATCAGGAAAGAAGACCTCTTATATGTTACAAATGCAATAATCAAGGACATAAAAAAAATTTGTAGGTATAATGGATTAGACAATAGAAGAGTATAACCTCCTATGAATTCACAAAAGAATGCAAATGATATTGGGAAGAGTCTTACAGATTTAAAGAATGATTTTGAAAGTTATTTTAAGAAGGCAGAAGATAGAAAAAGTGGTAAGATATGGAAGATCAAAGAAAAAAGTGAGACATCAATTGAGGGAGAGTTAGTAGATGCTACTGGATCTTTGCCTGATGGTAGAAAAATAGAATCGACCTAATTGGCCGATCATGGCCTTAGGGGGGGCATTGGATACAGACATCAGAATATATCTTTCCCTGAAATATTTGGTTTGAGCTTGAGTGAGCTTGGGTATAAACTTGGATGACATCATGAAATGTACATCTAAGAGCGCAACATTAGTTGACACATATTTTGTTCATGAAATCTAACAATCGACTGGACAGTTTTGAGTAAAAGTGAAATTTATGACTTAAATTTGTATAAAGCACCATTTGATGACCTATCTCTTTACCATTTGATGAAGAGTGAGAGAAGGATATCAGAGAGAAGAGAAATTCAGACTATTCTACATTGGTTCTGTGTGATTAATTGAAGGAAAAACTCAGAATTCAGCAGAAGAAAGGTATTTACATCATCTAGCTATAGATGCACCTATTAATTTTGATGTTATAGATTGACATAGGTATAAATTTAAGAAACATCCATTCAAGTCATGTGAAGAGGATCCAGAGGGAGCATTTTCCCAAACCCTGTATGGCGTATTACATGTAGAAGATATTAGGGCTTACATAAATTGTATGTATGATATACTGGGAATTGATGATATATCAACTGAGATGGAGTATATGATTGATAATGGAATTATGAGAGAAGAATACAAACACATTTATTAGCCGAGAATAATGAAAATTTTGGACTTATGCGAATTTGATGAAGATGAATGGTTTAAGATACTATTAAGTATTGTTCATGATCAGTTTATTTTGATAGGTGATAAACCTATGAAGACTTGTAGTGATGTAATCTATGAAATCATTGGACTGGACAATAGCGGAGTCATGGGTGGTCCCACAATAGTGTGTCCCACTTTTTTGAAGATCCTAATTTTTGCTAAAATTGTACATTTTTAAGAAAATATGATGATTTAAGCCTTGAGAGGTCCCATTTGAAGGACTAAATTCAAAATGGCTAGATAAAAGCCTCTTGGATCAAAATCCCTTTGGTATAATCCCTCTACTCCTCACTCACACCTACAATCGAGTCTCCTTTTAACCCATCAAAATGCTGACAAAAAATCACTTTGACATTAACTTTTTGTGGGATCAATAAATTCATTTGAAAAACTCAAATACAAGATGATATTACTCTAAGAAATCTTTCCAATGATTATGAGTTATATATATATTGATTTTATTAAGACTTTTCTTTTTAAGTTTTACTAAACATAGGTTGTTTGACCATTTAGCAACTTCTATGTTCGACACTTCTGGAAAAATAGTAAATTAGGGAGAAAAAAATTATGAAAAATATCTAGAAAATAGGTATTTATGTTACGTTTCTATCAAAAAAAGAATAAATTAAGTTTGATATATAGAGATAGAGTTAGAGTGATCCAAGTGAACCTATGTCCAAATTATAATTAATGTCACTTCATAACTCAATAAACAATTAAATATTCAAACAAATTGAATGAAAACAAATGTATTCTCTAGATATTTGTGTTACAAACCTAAATTCAAAATAATTACATTCTTTTTAGTTTTATAAAAAAATTTATGTTGATCAAAGTGAGTGTCACTCCTGAAAAATCCTGATTTTTCACAGAAATAAATTTTGAAGGAGAAGGAAAAATGGATTCAAATTAATTCCAATTTTTTTTAAAAAAATATATTTATAAACTAGAAACAAAATGTTAAACGTCACTAGTTTACATCATCTTCAAATTCTTAATGGTTTTACGAGAATAGATGTCCGAAAGAAAAGTTTTTTTTCAGAATGTTCATTTCAGTGTCAAAGTTGGCCAAAAAGTGGGACACAGTTTTGTGGGATCACCCTCATCCCTATTATAGAGAAACATCTAAAGAAAGAATTTGAAACCCTAACTCATTCCAAATGGGACACACAGGCAATGATAGTGAAAAAAATCTTTCAGCAAGATGTGAGATTGATTTCTATGGTACTTGGGTACAAATTCTACTATAGTAGTAGACCTTTAACTTGGTATCTGCTGGAATAATCATGATGGCATGGATAATGGTGAAGGAGAATGTAAAATTTAACCTATGCGAAGTTATGGAACCACAATTCCTTGAAAATGTGAAGCTCATAAAGAAGGACAGAACTAAGACCTTCAGATTTGGTTCATTGTTGATGCATATGTTTATTAATATTGAGAACAAATTTCATGGCTTACATCCTAGTTGTTGGAAATTTGGGATACCTACTGGTATTCTAATTTCGCAGAGTTACAAGAGACAAAATAATACTTTGGTTGATGGAGAATTGTTTTCTATGATCAAAATCCTACAGAGACAAATGAAAACAAGATATAGGATACATGAGGATATTGTTGAAAACTACATAGATACAATCTATTTCATGGTTGAAACTAATTGTGTATGTTTTGAAGCAATCATACCCAGAAAGAAATGGTGTTATCCCATGGGTTATGAAGTAAGTTCTGAGGTACTTACCATGCAACTAGAACATGTCCTTGCATCATAAATTGATACATCAGAGAAAAGATGGGGAACATATGAGGAGAAGTTAGCAAAGGTGAGAGAAGAACAGACTAGAGGTTTGAGGAAGCGAAAGATTGAGAATCTTGTACATGAATGTGGTGTAAAAGTTGGGTTGACAGAAGAAGAATTGAAAGAAGTGAAAAAGAAGATGACGAAAATATCTCTTGGACTAGAAATTGAAATTATTGCAGCCCCTCCCACTCTTGAGGTAGTTATGGTAGACAGTCTACCTCCTCCACAAAAGAAAACATCACAAGCAGAGAACATTACCTCTAGAGTTACTAGATCAAGCATGCAAACATCACCTAAAGAGCAAAGCACAATAAGAGAAGAGAAGAAAGTAGAGAAGTACATATGGAAACATGACTTGAAGATGATAGAGAAGAGAGCATTAGAACAAGGTAAATTAGTCACAATTGATAAATACTATGACAGGTATGAAGAATCAGACAAGCTTAAGATTGAAGACATTGTGATTGAACATTTACATACCTTCAAAAACACTCTTTTAGAAATTGAAGGAATTATACCTACAGACTTATATGAGAGATTGGAGATAAGAAAACATGTAGCACTAATTGAAGATGATATTATCAGGAACCAAGAAATTGATAACATGCTTCCTGTGATATCAGTACAAGAAAGGGATAGAATATACAAGAAATTAAAACCCCTGTTAAGGACCATGGTGAGATTGTTGAAAATCATGGTGAGGAAGTATGTTGAAGTCACTGAGGAAACACATAAGGAACTAGAGAAGATATTGATGAATACTAATTATGTTAAGCCCCCACCTCCTAACACCACTTTTCCTACACAATTGGGAATGGGTGAAAATTCAAAATCAATAGAGACAACTTCTGAGAAGAGCGGAGTAGATCCACCACCAAATTTCTATGTTTCTGGTGTGGCAGTAACTCTTGACACCTCTCAAGATGAAAAGGACCCTTTTGCGGGGAATATGGACACTTCTATAGTAGATGAGGCTGAACACAAAGAGGAAGAAGAACATAAGAAGGAAGAAGTGTCGAAGAAAAAACATCAAGAGGATGAAAATAAAGAGGTAAACACATCATCCATCTCATTGTTGGAAAGCATTCATGTAAATGTTTATAGCATGGATAAAGTTGAATTGGTAAAATTGGCATTTATTGCTTTGAAAAAAGCTAGGGAAAGATCAGAACATAAAGGAGACAAAAAGGCTAAAGTAATTACAAGAGAAATTGATATTGTAAACAAATTGCTTCTAGTACCTATTGTTTTCTAGCACAAAGATGACATTGAAAATCTGAGAATAACACATGTGATAAATTTGATGGGCACTATGAGAATTTATTAAATATTGCAAAGGAGAAGGCAGAGAAGACAAATTTAGAGAATAAGTTAACAATAGTTTGCAAGTCTATCACATGGGACTTAGGCATTGTGAAAACTTGCTTGAAAAATGCAAAGACCTGCATTGGACATGGGATACAATTGTATAGTTATTGCATGAATCCAATAAGGCATGTTCAGAATGTAGAAGACATAATTGCCAAAGAGAGGGCAACTCTGAACAGTATGATGGATTGTTGTGAAACATATTCACAATCGACAATAGAGTTAGACAAGGAATTCACAAGAATTTTGGCTAAACTTAGTATGTTGGATAATGAGAAAGGAAGAGTATTGACAAGATTTAATTTGCTCAAGATCTTTATCACTCCTAAGCTATCCATACTTGAGGTTCATCTCTTAGACTTGGAGAAAGCAACAGATTCACTGACTAAATCTATGCCCACAGAATTGAACGAAGCTGAAACCACATCATTTGCACTAAATGAATTAATTCACATTAGCCAAATATTGTTTAATACATGGAATGCAGAAATGAAGATCTTGGAAGATTCTTTTCAGGATATTTAGAAACTAGTGAGAAAGCACTAAAACCTATTATTTTGTATGCACCTTTCTAATTGTTGTCAAAGGCGGAGAAGAGAATATATA
>MU224442.1:288625-306952 GCA_018584345.1 Thuja plicata
TATATATATATATAATACTAAGAAAAGAAAAATATAAAGAAGACAGTTGTGTTGGAACACTTATTCATTTTTTTGTTAAGTGTTGCCATCAATGCCAAAGTGAGGGATTTTTGGCAACTAATCAATGTTGTGTAAATGTGATTCACTTTTTGGTTTTCATTTATGGAAACACATCTAGGTTTTAGATCGATTCCTGTAAAAATAAGTTTTGATGATTCAGAAATCAACTAAGTATAAAAGCAGATATACATAAGTGTTTTGGATGTCGAAGATTGAGATCAATGATTTAGGGAAAGAGAGCTTAGATGAAGAAAATATGGGGTATGTATGACCTCCACCTAAGATTGGTTTGGTTTTCGTTAATTTGACGGTGAGTTATAAAGAATTGAAGACAGACAGATTGTAGCAAAACAACGGTATAGAGCAGTTGGACAGTAGCAAAGATTGAGGGAGTATGACTTGGACTCCAAACAATCAAAGTTGTATTTTGGTTGTTGATAACCTCCACATTGAGTATGAAAGAGTGCCAACTATGAATTTGATATTTACTATATTAAATGTAAAAGTATTGAAGGGTGACTTTGTAATATTCATGTTGGGAGATGACTTTGTAAAGTTATGAGCTATATATGTAAGATCTTTTTGATAAAGATATATGTTGGTTGGTTTGTAGTAGTGGTGAATTGAATGAATGATTGAGAAAATAGTAGAGAAGAGAATGATAGAGATCATTGAAGAACTATAAAGGAACTATCTAAGAACCAGTGTTGCTTTTTTTTGTTCATGACTAAGAACACTTTGCAACCTGAATTATCTTGTAAGACCTGTAAGATCAGTTGGCCCCTATCAGGGTGTTGTGAACCTTTAACAGGGTTTTAATTTCTTTAACAAGGAAATGTGCTATGTAATATTAAGCTCATAACAGGGCTAGGTCTCCTAACAGGGACATTATACTTTAGTACATGCTTGTGGGTACCATCCCCACCAGGGTTTTACCTTGGCCAGGGTTTCCTCAAAAAAAAATATTGTGTTATGAGTACCGTGTCATTTTCTTATGTTCTTTTCTTTACTGCGGGTTTATAGTTAATATTTAAATGGTTGAAGAATTTAATTTAAGCACTCTAATACTAATTCACCCCCCTCTTAGTATTATCCAATCCTAACAATTATAATCTCTGTGTTTGTCTCTCCTTATTTATTTTTCACCATTTATCTGATTTCTAACCATTGTTTCCCAGTTTTATTTTTGTGTATTTTTACTAGTCTATCTACAAGTTATTTTTGCATTTATCTTCCAGTATTTTACTCATTACCTCAACACTCAGCTCTCATCTGTGATTTTTTTTACCTATCTAGCACAACTATTTTCATTTTTTGTAATGAATCATGGCATTTCATAAAAGAATATCGTCCTAGCTTGAAGTCAATAAAGAGTTGGTTGTTGATTGGGGTATGGTATCCACTTAGGTGGTTGAATGAACATCATATGGCAGTTTTTCTCAGCAGGGGGTTTTTAGTAAGTTTGGCTCCTCTCTTCTATTGCTAGTGATGATCATTTCTTAGAGGTCATACTTATATTCCATCTATTAATTGAATGTAGAAGACTATATTTGGTGTGAGGATTCTAGTTGATGCCAATGTCAGTGTTGAGGCTATCATATTTTGGTTCGTGCGGCTCTAGAACATGTATTGTAGTGGGTTCAAGTTTAGCTCTTGAATATGTGAAGGTTTTCTTCTATATTATTCTATACATAAGCCTAGCACCTTCAAACATAGGCTTATTATCTGATTCACATCGAATATAATCTCCATTTTAATATTGCTACAACATAAGAAGCCTCCCTTCTCCACATGCCCCTTCTCCCCATTTCACTCACTTCTCCCCCCTAATTATGCATCATTACTTCTCCTTGCTACCTCTTGCAACACTTTTTACCTCCTACGATGACATCCTCTTCCATGCATAAACCAATCCATGCATAAATATCCTCCTCTTTGGTTTTATTAGGTAGGTTATCATTATTTGCACAGATAACAAAAATCATTCCCTCCTTTAATCATAACGTTTTAAGCTCTACATTTTTCCAAATTAATAAAAGTTGTAGATTAATACTAATAACAATTTTTTGGTAAATGCAGGTTTCTTGCAGCTCTAGTCCTTAGATTCTTTCATTCAGCCTCATCATTAGATTCCTTTTCTTTTTTTAACAAAAAATTTCAATCTTTTATTTAACCAAAAAGTTTTAAACTCTAAAACCAGATTTATGCTTCATATTGTTTAAAAAAATTTTAACCCAATATGTATTATATTATTATAATTATATTGCAATTGTCATATTGCTAAATAGTTGCAATACTTTTATTTCTTATTTAAACAAATTTTTTAAATTTTCATAATATTTTAATTTTCATGCAAATTAATGAGTGATATTCATGTTTCATTCCTCTTTTGGTATTGTTTTAACATTTAATTTCTTGCATTAATTTTATCACTATGTTGACATTAGTTCCTGAAATAAAATTGAATAGTTCTAACTATCATCAATGGAAGATGCATATTTTTCTTTTATATTTCATTTTATGCATTTGCCAGAAATTGCTATAGATGCCTCTCTTCAACCGGTTGCCACTGCTTCTCAAGCTGACAAAGATGCATGGAAAGATAAAAATGGTGAAGCACTTGGATTAATTGGTCTTTCTATTGTTCCTGATCTATGCGTCTTGATTGGACATTGCACCAAAGCCCATCAAGCATGGGACATTTTGAAACAAACTTATGATAGCTCCACCGAATCATGAAAGATTCAACTCCAAGACAATTTGGAAGACTTGAGGTATACAGATTTCAAATCCATGATTGAATTCTTACTTAAATTTGATTCTATTAAAAGTCAATTAAGTGGTTTAAATGTTACTTTACCTAATATTAGATTAATTAATATCATTCTAAAGAAATGTGTTCCTAAATAATTTCAACAGATTATTACTGACATTCATTTTCAACTTGCTATATTCATAGTTTATCTCCTCAATTAACTTATGCTATTTTTGAAAATTTATTATGTCAAGATGAAGCTAAGTTATTGCAATTTGGTACTCTTAGCTCTTATGAACATGATTTTGTATCTAAGCATCAAAATCAAAATAATAGATCATCTAGTTATAATGCTTCTAATAATAATCATAATTATCTTAATAACAATTATAATCACGAGAACAATAATACTTATCATAATAATTTTTATTCAAATAATAGATTTAATTTTAGGCCCTCTTATAATCATAACAATAGTCATAATAATGGTTATCATAATAATCATAGTAATCCTAGTAATAGACCCCATTGTACTTATTGTGGGAAAGATGGTCACATGGCCAACAATTATTTTAAGAAAAAAAATCATGAGAATTCTTTTACTCCTAATATTAAAATTAATCAAAGTCTCATAGTAATAACTCTCATCAAGATTTTGTTATTCGTTATGGTATGTCTAATCCTCACTATGATAATACTCTTCTTTTTAATAATTTTCCTATTTGGGATGAATATTATGACGATGACAATTATTGGGACGGCCCCCTAGTTACTATTTTCCTCATGAAACAACATTAATACAAAGGGATAATATTTTATATTCATATAATGAATTAAAGCTTGATGATTGTTCTTATTCCCATGCATATTCCTATTTTTATAGTATTTTAGAACAAGAAGAGGATATTATTTCTTCTTTTGTCAATGTTACTTTTCCCCCTTTTGACTCTCAAAGTAGAGATCAGTGTATTGCTCAAGATGAACTTCTTGATTTCTCCAAAGTTCAAGATTCTGAATGTAGTGCTAATAAAATGGTTATTATGGAGAAAAAACCTCCTTATCATTATCCTAATCCTCCTCATGATAATAACAATAATGATGATAATGATGATGATGATGATTGTACTAGCTCTACTCCTCTTGATTCTTTATATAATGATCAATCCATTTTAAATTTGCATTAGGAAACTAATGATTGCATTACTGATTACATTACTAGTTTATTTTATGATTCACACTTTGATTTTTCTCTAAATGGTTTTACTGATTCAAAGATCTATGAGATCCAAATGATGGGAGATCTACTAGTGGTTATTTCCTTTTGATAGTTTCAGGTGCTATTTCTTGGAGAAGTAAATATGAACAATATTTGTCTCTGTGTTCTATTGAATATGAATATAAATAATGTACACATGCATCTAAAGAAGCTCTTAGAAATCAAATATTAGTTGAAGATTTGGGTCCTCCTCAACAAGAACCTACACCTATGTATTGTAATAATCAAAATGCTCTTTCCTTAGCAAATAATCTTGTCTACCATTCAAGATTCAAACACATATCACTCCATAATCACTTCATACGAGACAAAGTTGAAAAGACACAAGAGTCCCTCATATATTACATGGGAAATTATCTAGCTGTTGATATGTTAACAATGACTCTTTCTAAAGAGAAATCTCAAAATCATTGTAAACATATTGGTTTGATACCCATTGATCTAATCTCCCCAAGTGAAGATTAATGAGTGGTCTTTTCTCTGAGATTTCCATCTGTCATAGCACATTTACTATGAGATCTTTGCATTAGGGTTAGCTTTTAGTATGGCTCCGGCAAATTTCATCCCAGCAGTTGATGCTGGTGCGTGATTTGAAGCTTCGAAATGCCATGGTGCCTCCTCTAAACAAACGTCCTCGCAAGTTCATCCTAAAGGTCTTTCACAAGGTAACCCTGATATTGTTCTTAATCTGCAAGAATTTGATTCTGCATGTGAATGATTAGAAAAGAATACTCTGATTGGATATTTTTTGGGTTGTACTCCTCTTGAAAGTATCCTCAAAGATTGGGTAAACAAGAGATACACCCCTCATGGGGTCTGCCTTGATGTTGTGCAAAACCTTACTGAAGGTTTTTTTATTTTCTGTTTTGCTAACCCTTCCTTGGCAGAAGCTATTTTTAGTCGCGGGCCTTGGACTGTTAGGTCATCCCTGCTTGTTTTCTAGAGATGGTCTCGAGACTTCACTATCTTAGACGACAAGAAACTTAGGGTGCCTATTTGGGTTGAGTTTCCTGGTCTCCCTTTGCCATGCTAGTTTTTTATTGAGTCCGTTGCTAAAACCCTTGGTAAGGTCATTGTCATGGAGCATGACAAATTTTTCAATGCCCGTCCCCATAAGTGTGTCTGTGTTGAGGTCGACCTTTCTAGGGACCTCAAAGACTGTATTGAAATCCAGGTTGGTTCTCTCACTATTTCTCAAAAAGAGCTCTATTTGAACCTACCCAACACCTGTTATAGGTGTCAATCGGTAGAGCACAAGATTAAGGACTGCCCGCTGGTTACCCCTCAAGTGAGGCCATCGCCAAAGGAAGCGCCGGTCAAAAAAGTGGAAGCTGAAAAAAAAGAAGAATGGACTACAGTTTCACAAAAAGGCAGGAATGCCTTAGGCTCCAAGATGATGCATGCTGATTCTATAGCTATTTCATCTCCGGAACCTCTAGTTGGAGAATTTCCTCCTTCCACTAAAGTTCCATCGGTGGTGCCGCTTAATTCAAACATTGTTATCCAAGGGAAAAACTCAGCTACAAGGCCTTCCACTTTAGAGGTGGTCCTCATGCCACCAGTGGTTTCTTTGGTTTCCTCCCAGTCTTTGTGTTGGTCTCGTAGTCCTGATAGATGCATGGATGACCCAGAAAAAGGTGGGTTATCTCTTCTGTAGATTTACTCCCCTACTTTGGTTTTGTATTATCTTTCTTGCAAAATAGTTTCTCCTTTCTTGGGGATGAGGAAACCATGCAAGAGTTTTTATGAATTTTTTGTCCTGGAATGTGCGATGTCTAACTGACCTCTCCAGAAAGTACTATGTTCATGATACCCATTGCAGACTTTAGAATCTAGATGTTTTATATTTACACGAAGTGAAAATTTCTGGGTTCTTGCTTAATTCTGCCTGTTGTGTCATTTGGCTAGACGACATTATTTTTTCTTCTCAGCATGAAGTTAGAAAAGGTGGTGTCATTAATATTCTGTCACCTCACCTTCATTCTTATGTTATTGCTCATGGATCTGATCTGATGTAGCCTGTCACTTTGATTTTTTTGTCTTTTCATAACCATTCTTTTTGTATCATTAATGTTTACACCCCCAATGATGCTATGGAAAGATCTCAACTTTGGCGCTGGCTGGCCGACAATTTTCCTCCTGCTACTTGAGTTATGTGTGGGGATTTTAATATGGTTGAGATGACCTCTGACAAGGAAGGGATTATGCATTTTTCTTGGACAACTGGGGAGAGAGAAGCCTGGTACCATATGCACAATAAATTTGGACTTTTTGATCCCAATGCTAACCGTAGCCAGTAGGGTGGGCTTTTGCATACTTGGTCTAATTTTAGAGTTGGCTCTGACCGCATATTTAAGAGAATAGATCATGCTATGATAATGGCTCAATATTTTTTATTTTTTTCTGAAGATCGAGGCCTACCTGTCATTCGTCTGATAGATGTGACCTTGTTAGAACACTTGCCCACTTATTTTTCCATCACTTGGAATTATTTTTCCAGGAAGGCTTCTTAGATGCAATTTTATCTCAACACGTCAGTTTTGATGCATGCTTCCACTATTGCTCACATTCTTCAATTTTTGAATTTAGAGCCTCGGCCCCATAGTCATCTTGGTTGGATTCAATGGTGGAATGACGCCATCACCCGTACTATGAGATTTATTTCCATTTATGGCTGTCAGTTAGCCTGCTACAGGAACCGTGCTTATGAAGCTAACACCAAGGCTCTTCACAATGCTATTGATGCGCTTGCATTGAACCCCTTTGATTCTGAACTTCAGCTTAATTTGGCCCCGCTTCAACATGAGAAGAAAATTGATGATTCTTATGCTTCTCGTGGAGCTCAAATCAAAGCTCGCCTTCACTGCTTGGAGGTGGGCGATAAAGCCTCTAAGGAGTTTTTTCATGCTCTCAAAGCTCAGCATACCAATGTTGGTATTCAAATAATCACACAAGGATATGAAACCCAAACTGAGCTTTCGACCATTCTCCAGGATTTTGTTCAACACTATGAAAAAGTGTTTTCTTCATAGGGTAATTTTGTTGCACGGGAGGAGGCTCTTAAGGCTTGTATTGTTGTTACTCCAAGCTACGTAGCGGTCAAGCAGTGAGCCTTTTGTGAGAAAATGCTTACCATCAGTGATCTCAAAGAAGTATCTTTTTCTATGGCTGATGATAAATCTCCAGGATGTGATGGCTTCCCCTGTGAATTCTACAAACACCTTTGGGATGTTGTTTCTCTTGACCTACACAAAGTTTACTTCGAGGCCTTTCACAATAAAAGTTTGGGTACTTTAATTAATAAAGGCAATATGAAATTCATACCTAAATCTGGTGATCCTGAGGATATCTGCAATTGGAAGCCCATCAATTTGTTGAACGTCTCCTACAAGATAATTGCTAAATCTTTAGCTCTCAAAATTAGACATCTCCTTACTCTTATTGTTCGCCCTAAGAAAACTGGCTTTATTAAATCTAGGTATATTCTTGACAACATTATTGCTATTTGGGAAGGGATGGAATGGGCTTGTCAATCTAAAAAGGCTACCCTATTCCTTAAAATTGATTTTTCTAAAGGTTATGACCACATTGAATGGCCTTTCATTCTTGCTATGCTTCAAGCTCTTGGGTTCGGTCCTCACTTCTGGCAGTCTATGGTAATTCTTTTTGGTGATGCCTCTGCATGTATTACCATCAATGGGTCTCAATATGATACTGTTGGACTTTTTAGATCCATCCGACAAGGTTGTCTGCTGGCTCCTTCTTTATATGTGCTTGCTGCTGAAGGCTTTGGGTATTTTCTTGCTAATTAATTTTCCTCTAGTTTGGTTCGTGGCATTTCCCTTCCTGAATCATCTTCCCAGCTTGTTAGTGGTCACTTTGCTGATGACTCCTTTCTCACTCTTATTAAGGATGAGGAGAACAACTCTAATGCCTAAGTGCAGTTCCTGGACACCTTTTGTCAAGCCTCCAGTTCTGCTATCCAATGGTCTAAAACCCTTTGTTTCAGATAGTCTTTTCTTCCATCCCCTCCCTGGCTTGATAAATTTGACTGGAAGTGGTTCAGCATGGGGAAGTCTTCTGCTTCCTGGGCATTCCCTTTGCTTTCCATGGATCCTCTGGATTTATGGAATGCTGTGATTGCCATGATTGAAAAAATGTTGCAATATTGGATTTGCAAGCCTCTCTCCCTTGCTGGGAAATTTCAGATTTGGTCCAAAGTGCTGGTTGTTACTCATTTCTACTACTCTTCATGTTGGGCTCCTTCTAAGGCTTCTAATCTCAAGTTGGAACGTCTCCTCTGAGACTTTCTCTGGGCCTCTAGAGCTGATAGCCATGGGTTTCACAGGGTTTCCTGGGATTTTTGTTGCCTTCCTCGTGATTCTGGAGGCCTTGGCCTTCTCTCCACTTAGAAGCAAGGGCATGCTCTTTGTGCTAAGTAGATTATATGTTCTCTTACTGGTGATGAGGTTTGAAAAATTCTTGTCAGGCACTGCATTTCTTCAAGATTCCCTATTCATAGGCCGGCTTGGAAGGGCATTGGTCTACAGACCTTTCTCACTATGAAAGAATCTGTTCAGATTTAGGGTACTTTCATCATCAAGAGCATTGGGAAATCCTGGGAAGCTATTAAGCCCTAGCTCCATTGGGATGGTGATGCCTTTTGAAATGGGATTTATTTCAATTAGCAAAGCCTCTGGTGGTCTTCGTTGTTTTCTAATCAAGGCATCCCCCTGGCCAAGACTCAAGGGACTAGTGCTCTACATTTTTTCAAACATGGCATCTAGACTCCCAAGAACCTTTTCTCTAGGGCCTTTGTGGGTCTCTGTTACTGGGAGGATATGCAGGTTCAATATCGTTTGGCTTTCTTAGATCGTAAGACTTTTGATCTGTTGGTTTCTATGATTCCTGCTAACTTGCTTCATAAGATTGGTATTCAGGCTATTAGACCCTAGTGGAAGCATTGGAAATGGTATCCTGCCATGCCTTTCAGAAATTACAAACCAAGGCTGGGTTACAGGTGGTTGTCTCCCCATCTTCCGATGGTGGATACCCTTAATCAGAGATGGCATCTTCATTCTTCCACTTCTCACTGGAGCTCTCACTGTCAGACCGTTTGGGCTGCCATTATGGAGCCCAAGATGGCTCTTTTTGCTTTGTGTTTACTTTTTCAAGGACTCCCAGTGGGACCTACGCTCAAACATCTATGTGTTCATGACCCTCAATGTCCTTTCTGTGGTCACCCTGAGACTTTCTTGCACATCTTCTGGTTTTGTAGGAGATCTCAATAGTATTGGCAGCATGGATTCATGATTTCTTCAAACCTTTTGGGCCTAAGCCTTTTTCCTAGCACATGATTGTCTTAGGAGATTCTCCTAGACTTCCCTCCAAGTTTACCCAGATTTGGCATACTTTTAGGATGGATATTTTGTTCACTTTGTGGAAAGATAGGAATGTTGTTATTTTTTATCACAACTTTCTTGATATGAATGTTTCTCTATATAACAAGGCTTGCATATGTAACAATGTTATGATGCATATTCAAGTTCAAGCTAATAAAGTGGCTCACTTGCAGGAGCTACTCAATCATTGGGGCAATCCTCCCTACACTATTTCCACGGTTCCCCCTGATGCCATTTCTACTGAAGGTACTCCTCCCAGAGGCCGCAACCATGGGAACAGCTCCTCGGTGCACCGCTCACATACCCCGTGGTCTCAGGCACCCCACCACCACTCTCTGAGAGGTGGCGATGATGGTTTTCAGTGCCGCTCGACTTCTCTTCCTCGCCATACTTTTGGGTGGTCTCCAGATCTGGCTTAGTCTGCCCCTCTTGATGCTCCTAGTTCTCATCGTGGCTTTGATTGACATCCTGCCACTTCTTCCAAGTTTCCTTGCCTGCCTCTAGCCATTTCTCTTCCCAGGGTGGAAGAGAAAGATAAGAAAGAAGCCAAAGATGATGGATGGTCACTTCCTGACCCTCCTAATAAATCCAATGATGTGTGGGGTTCTGATGATAAAGATCCTCTTCCTTCTGGTACCGCTCTTGCTGCTTAAAGGCTTTATGCCTATTTTTTTTATGAATAGTTGTTTACCATTTCCAGCTTTGCGTGTGAACTCTGCGGGGTGTTTTCTATATCCCCTGACCCCTTTTTTGTGAATATGTAACTTTAATATTTTATTTATAGAAAAGGCACTATTCATCAAAAAAATATGGATAAGGAAAGGTATCCTAAAATATAATTTGTCCTCTAGTCCAAGTTGGAGGGCAAATCATTTCTTTTATTTCATTTATTAATGAAATTAGCTTATTCCTCCTTAAGAGGATCTTGACACTTGTCACACCTGATTATGAATGGTGGAATTCATAGACTTGGGAGTTACATTGTAACTCCACTCTCCTATCTCTATTTAAGAGATGCTCCTCCCTCATTTCTCACAATGTAACAATGAAGAATGATATATGATGAAGATATTGTAAAGAATCTCTCTCTCTCTCTCTCTCTCTCTCTCTCTCTCTCTCTGGTTTTTTCCTCTTTCATATTATATATTACAAGGGGTTTTTCTTAGTATTTCCCCTTTCATAATACTTGTCTTATTGTGTTGATCTTGGTGTGTCTTGATGGTTTTGGTGATAGATCTTGAAGCTATCTCTCATTCATTGTGTTTATGGTAAAATACTTCCCTTTTATTCACTCACTTGGACTCTTCCTTTTAGTTCTTTTCATTTCTATATGTTTCTTACAACACCAAATAAATCATCCCTATTAGGAGAAATTACAAACACTTTGTTAGGGGTATACCCGGTTAAGAGTATTCTAGACCGATTAGAAGGTAATACAATTCTTGTTAAAGACTACTCTATAAGGAGATTTCAAAATCATTCTAAGAGTAAACCGGTTAAAGGATTTACACTTTACATCCTAGTAAAGATCATGGCCATGCTGTTAGGAGTGACCTAGTTAAAGGATTTAACTTACAAATCTATTGGAGCTTGACTTAAGATGGACCCAAGAATGACCGATCTAATTCTAACCTTCCTTTGTAATAAATCATCTCTAGTTATGATCATACCTCTACCTTACACATCCAACAACTTCACATAACCACCAAAACCTATCGAAATGCTTAAAATTCTCTACATTTTTCCTAAATCACAATTTAATCCTTCTTTTATAACAAATTTATCAAACTAAACCTTGAGACTTAAAATGTTTTAGCCCCCAACATAAAAATCAAATTTGATTGCACAAAAATGCATTGGTAACCTCAATAGAGTCAACACAACATTAATGGGGCCGTAATGAATCATTTACAAACATTAAATAGACCACGGAACCAATCTAACCAAACTTGTTCTAGCTGTCTTTTGTTCATCGTATCAGTCCACTTGAATCTTTAATAATTTGCACAGATCTTCAAACTAACAAATGTGATCGTAGATATAGGTATATATACCTCTATCTATGATAACTACATTATCATACATCTTAACTCAATCTCCAACTCCATATCTGGTAGCCTGAGTCTCACATAACGTCTTCTGTCCGATTGAATAAACACTTAATCACATATTCAATTAGATCTTTGACACCATCAGTAAAATTGATATGTTGCCTCCAATACATCATGTTTCCAGCAATGACAACACCACAATACATTACCACGATCAACACTTAGATCATCTACACCAAATGCCAATGACCCCTGGACCCCTACCATAGGTTTTGCGCCTAAACCTACGCCAAAGATTTTATCTCCTTAGACATGCCTGCACTCAATATTTAATTGATTTGGTGAAAAAATGTGATGGACAAAGTGATCAAAATTTAGGCCAAACAACATGATCAATTTCCACATTCTAACAAAAAGAAAATTCCAATATTATTTTATTTTATTTTTTTTCCAAAAGTGCCTTACAAAAATGGTGTAGTCTTCTCAAGCCTAAAGCTTCATACAAATAATTTTTGAATTAAAAAGAGAAATTATCATGTATTCCTTCATAGCTCTCCATGATATTTTTTTTTTAAAATTTTAAATAGGGATATTTGGAAGAGAATTTTTAAGAAGATGATACTTCAAAGTCTAGCTAAGGATTTTTTATTTTTATTCTACGAGTTTTAATTATTATTTCCATGTAATAGTATTGTGGTAATTATGAATATGGTTCTTAGTAGCCAAAGGTAGAACAAATATATTAGTAGGAAGATCAACATTTTTCTAGCATAAAAATCTTATAATTTTTTGGAAGCTCACTTCAATATTTAATAAATAAAGAAAAGATTAATTAAAATTCCTATGTTGAAATTAGATTTAAGCATATATATCCAAATAATTTTTTAATTTCTTGGCTTCCTCAATTTAAGAGTACCAAAATAAGACAATACCATTCAAAAATCATTTGTGAGAGGAAAGACGTGAGGAAAAAGCATATTTAACACTTTTAAGATTTCTTCAAAGAATAAGCTTATCGATATATCTCCACAAAACCTATGAACAATAATGAATAGGTAATATGAGATTATAACCTCTTGTCTAGGCCCTACTTTAATGTAAGAACCCTCTATAAAAATCATAGACAAGTATAAAATACTTAGAAGTGAGAACATATTATTTGATCAAATTAAGAATTGAGGCTTGGAAAACAAACTTCTTAAAGAATCAAGGAGAAAATACCAAGAGAGGATAGACTTGGTTGTAGTCACAACCAATCTAGGAAATTGATTATAAACAATAATACATAATCTTATAGGTCTAGGATCCATCGAGTTATCAATTTTCTTTTTTTTTCTTTTTATGTAGCAAGGATATAAAAGTGATATTAAGTTGTTTTAAGATCATCTACAAGTAAGGAAATATTTAGCTATAATAAGAAGATCATTTTTTAAAATCTCCCATAAATTTTGAAAGGAGTCAAGGGAAGTCATCGTCATCATGACTAAGAGCTTGATATGCTTTGAAGATAATATAGTACCTTTAACTTCTTCCTTTTGTTTCTTTCATTATTTCCTTCTCCTTCTTAGTAGTGAGATTCAACATAACACCAAATATATTATCCTACAAATTAACTTCTCTAGTATAGTCCTTGTAAGAATCTTGAAAAGTAAGACACCAATCTTCCTAGTTAGCTCATTATTATCAAAAAATTTCATCCATCATTAAACTAAGCTACTTATCATATTTCTCTTTCTATGGATCAAAGAAGAATGACGCAAAATTTGGGTATTTTGATTATCTTCAATGAACCATTGCACTTCAACTTTTTGTTTCTAAAAAAACCTCCTCTTATTTTATCAATTTATGCCATTTTATCTTCAAACAATTCTCTTCCTAATATTTGCATATCACTAATTCTAACAAACATTAAGTCTTGATGATCTTGTGGAACTCTCACCAACTAAGAAAATCTAATCTTTCGCATGGTCTTCTTAATCTTTTATTGACACATAGATTTTATAAATCTTCATTTAAATATGTTTCCTTCATCTTCCTACCATCATATTAGTTTTATTTATCTTAAATTAGACAATAAACAAAAAATTTCCATAAAAAACATACCTAGAACTCTTGTATTCATTCAACTTGCAAAAGTAAATTATATTATGCTTCAATATAGAGGCCTTCTCCTTGTTCATTATAAACAATCACATTGTTTCTGTAAATATAGTAACTTCTTTAATAGATATCACCATCCTTAAAAATAGGCAATAAATTAGTAAGGTTTTCTATCATGCATAAATCATGACACCTAATTGAAGACTATTATATTAAGAATCTTAAAAACATCACTAAACATGCATTATGTGTGAGCACTACACCACATACAAGAATTAACGTTCACTAATGAAAAAAAATTTATTACAATATTAAAAAAATGTTGCGTTCCAATTTTATAGTTCGGAGATTAACACATGGTAGAGTTTAAGAAGATATTTGCACTGTACATTGAGTGAATCTTGACCTTGTTCCACCACGTTGAAAAATGTGGTTTATTAGCTCACTCAAAAAATGTTTCATAACAACAGTGTTCTTAAACATGGATTTGTAATGCCCAAAAACAAAATATCAGATACTTAAACTAAAAAGGTAGAAATAGAGAAATCCATAAGCACCTCAGCTTTTGTCTCAATATGCCCTTGGGACACAAAATAATTTTATTTTCTATAAAGAGATAGAGAAATACTCTCCTAAATGCTTTATAATGTAGTTTTTAAGAATGACTTTTACTTTATTTAGAAGGGAAAAATCCTTCCATTCTAGCTTCTTATCGTACGAATCAATATAAAAAAACTATTTTTCTACCATATAGTCTAATCAAAGGATCTTGTAGGGAAGAAAAATAAGAGATAGTAGAAAGATTACCATTGTTAGAATAGATATCATCTCTAAAATTGATCTCTTTGAACCCACATGATCATATTCCTTCACTAAGAAAGCTTCTTGTTTTTCATAAGTTTTTATTTATGACTAAACCTTTAGGGATGGAAGAGGGAGAACATAAACTATTTTCATGATCATTTTCAAGTTATTTAGCTTGACCAATTGTAGCTCTACATATTTCATTCAAAACAATTGGGGCTATAAGGTGGAATAGAGCAATAAACATTATTAAAACAAAAATAAAAATAAGATGGGCAAAAAAAAAAACATTACCACATAGACTTAATGTTGTTCACTCAATGTCAACTACATGTACCAAAGAAGCAGTCATCCACTTTGTGAACTATTATCTAGTGACAATTTAATTACAGTATGACATCTTTCAAATTACAAAGGAGCTTATTTGTAGACCTTTGAGGTGGTTTACAAATCCTTGTTTACATGTCAAATCAATATCGACTCCTTTTTATTAAATAATAAATAACTTTTTCTTTAGGGACACTGTGGAGAAAATCCCCACTCGACGCATTGTCCCTAGTAGCCCAAACCAAAGGTATTGTCTCCACACTCTTAACATGGAATTTTCCCCCAAACCCTCACTAATAAGGCCATCTCCTCAAACCCCACCTACACAATTTTTCTATTTTATTTGAGGACAAAATGCAATTGAAATAGTCACCAAAATTTAAGCCCAACAAACATGACTAGTTTGCACACATATCCAATAAGAGAATTTCTAGATTTTTTTATCGAAGTGCCTTATTGAAAGGTTGTACTCTTCTCAATATTAATGCTTCAAACAAATTATATCGCAATGAAGAAGACATATTCTCCTCGCTTCCTCCATACCTCTCCCTGAGATTGTTTTTATTTTCAATAAATAGGGATCTTTTGAAGAGAAACTATAAGTAGATGATACTTAATATTTTATTTAAAGACTTTTTACTTCCATTCTTCTATGTATAGTCCAAGTCAATAGCGACTCCTTTATTAAATAATAAACAACTTTTTCTTTAAGGACACAATCCAAAAAATCCCCAATGGGGGCACCATCCCCAGTAGCCAACACCAAAGGTGTTGTCTCAAGACTCTTACCATGGACTTCCCCCAACCCCTCACTAATAAGTTCATCCCCTCAAACCCCACCTACACAACCTTGCTAATTTATTTGGGGGACAAAATGCAATTCAAAATGTCACCAATATTTAAGCCAAGCAACATGATTAGTTTCGACACACTAACAAAAGGAAAATTTCCATAATTTGTTTTCATCGAAGTGCCATATTGAAAGGTTGTAAACTTCTCAATCTTAAAGCTTTAAACAAATTATATCACAATGAAGAAGACATATTCTCCTCACTTCCTCCGTACCTCTTCGTGAGATTTTTTTTTGGAATAAATAGGGATATTTTGAAGAGAAGCTATAAGTAGTTGATACTTAAGAGTTTATCTAAATAATTTTCACTTCAATTCTTCTCTTTGCATGAAAAATCAATAGAGGCTCTTTTCTTAAATAATAAAGAACTTTTTCTTTAGGGACATTGTCCAGAAAACCCCCACTAGGTGCACTATCCCTAGTAGCCCAAATGAAAGGTTTTGTCTCCAGACTCTTACAATGGACTTTTCCCCCAACCCCTCACTAAGAAGCTCGTCTCCTCAAACCCCACCCACACTCCTTTTCTAATTTATTTTGGGACAAAATGCAATTGAGAAATTCATCAAAATTTAAGCCCAACAACATAATTGGTTTCCACACACCAACAAAACAAAAATTTCAAGAATTTTTTTTATTGAAGTGCCTTATTGAAAGGTTGTAGTATTCACAATCTTAAGGCTTCAAAAAAATTATATCACAATGAAGAAGACATATTCTCCTCACTTCCTTTGTACCTCTGCATGGGATTTTTTTATTTTTAATAAATAGGGAACTTTTGAAGAGAAGTTATAAGCAGATGATAATTAAGAGCTTATCGAAAGAATTTTCACTTTCATTCTTCTATGTACATTCCAAATTAATAGCAGCTCCTTTATTAAATAATAAAAAACTTTTTCTTTAGGGACGCTATCTAGAAAATCCCCAATGGGTGTACTATCCCTAGTAGCCCACACCAAAGGTGTTGTCTCTAGACTCTTACCATGGCCTTCTCCGCAACCCCTCACTAAGAAGCTCATCCCCTCAAACCCAACCTACACAACCTTGATGATTTATTTTGGGTAGAAAATGCAATTGTAAAAGTCACAAAATTTAAGCCCAACAACTGTTAGAATACTTCAGACATAACTAAGAGGGGGGGTGAATCAGTTATCTGTAACTTTAGATCTTTATCTTATACTTATTAATCTAGATTGATACAAAGTAAATGCATATACAAATAGCACTTTACACAACACATCAATTTGATTACGGGGAAACCAAATGGTAAAAACCCCGGTGGGAATTAGTACCCACAAAGAACTATATTGTTTATAGTGATCCCTGTTAAAAGATCTTCCAACCCTGTTAGGAGTTGTACATTACAATGCAGTAGTATAGTGACCTGGTTAAGGGTCTGACCCTGTTAGGATTATTTTACAATAACCTTGTTAGGGGTGGTGGACTCACTATCCAAGTGGTGAAGGCTACAAGCTTGTGGTTATTTGATACACACTGTATCAACAAGATGAATTGTTGTTTGTGACACTGCTTGTCTGATCAGTTCCTTTTATGCGCCGATGCTTTGACCTCTTGTAAAACACTATAACTATCTTATCTGTATTCTGAAAGATTCAACTTCAATATCTATATTATCAACATATGATAAATATAGCTCTGCTGCTTTAACACTCTACTCTACATTTCTAATCTCTGGCTTTCGCAACTCTTCTTATTACAAATGACCTTCTATATGTACATAGACCAAGTATGAGATCATGGGACCTGTAGGATAACTCTTCTTAACATCCTTGTTGGCTCTACTAAGCGTGCAAGAATAATTACAACCTCACAAGTACTAACTAAATAGACGTGTCGCTTCACTAAGTCAGCTTCACCAAATTAACCATAACATTGCAATCTTCTTGAAACACGTTTGGCGCGTTTAGATTAATATCAAAAACTCATAACTAATTATGAATATACACACACATATCCATAAGATAGGTGCAACTCAATCAACATGTTACATACGTCGACCTTAAACCGTTATTCCTCCAGAACTGTAACCGTCAATAATAGAATTAGATATCTTTACTGAAACTTCATATCTGGGTCTGTGTGTATGAACATAGCATAGTAAACATTTCAAAAACATGTATCTATCCATGCTCATCTTCATGTCATCATCTGGATAAGTACATACAAAAGTATTGCTGTGTATTATATGTTGTCATCAATGACAAATATACAATCAATCAACTTTTCAGAATCAAATCTCCAACAATCTCCCCCTTTTGCATTGATGGCAACATATGATAAAAACAACTTATGTTCATGGTGTCTTCTTTCTTTTACAATCTTTTCAATATCCTCATCAAAGATTCATCTACACTCCTGTAGTTACTTAGACTGTGTATACTCCCCCAGAGTATAAGCTCCTTGTATGTGTTCCTTGTTTAGCTCTTTGTTTGTGTTCCTTGTTTAGCTCTTTGTTTGTGTTCCTTTTTTTTAGTACATAATCCCCCACTGACATCAATGGAAAAGTGTGCCATAAACCATTCTACAAAGGTACTACTCTAGAAGTAGAGTAGTCAAGCATTCATCAGTCACACAGGATTGATGTACTTGCTATTTTTTCTAATCAGACTTAGGAGAGGGAATGACTCCCAACTTCTCCCTTAGATACTCAAAAGTATCCTTTGCTAAAGGCTTCATGAAAATGT
>MU224442.1:318780-337014 GCA_018584345.1 Thuja plicata
GTATGATTTCTGATTTTAAATCTCAGTTGTCAGCACAGTTTGAGATGAAAGATCTTGGGGCAGCAAGGTACATCTTGGGTATGGAAATTAGTAGAGAAAGGTCTAACAGAAAACTTTGGTTGAGTCAAAGTAAGTATGTCAAGTCTGTGTTGGACAAGTTCAGCATGGCAGATTGTACACCACTATGTGTTCCTATTTCAATGGGAACAAAGTTATTTGTAGACGATTGTCCAAAATCTCCTAGTGAGGTGGAGGACATGTGTAGAGTACCTTATGCTAGTGCATTTGGTAGTCTTATGTATGCTATGGTCTGTACTAGACCAAACATTGCCCAAGTAGTGGGAGTCCTGAGTTAGTTTATGGCTAACCCTAGATGGGTACATTGGGATGCAGTTAAGTGAGTATTCAGATATTGGAGGGGTACATCAGATTACTCCATATGTTACCATGGTAACTCTTCTGGATCTCCGCATTTAGTTTGTATTCATGGGTTTGTGGATTCAGATTGGGCAGGTGCTATTAACAAAAGGAGATCCACCAGTGCTTATGTGTTCACTATGTTTGGTGGTGCCATAAGTTGGATGAGTAAGAAACAACCTGTGGTTGCTTTGTCCACTCCAGAAGCTGAGTACATGGCTGCTACTCATTCTTGTAAGAAAGCCATTTGGCTTAGGATATTGTGTTTAGATGTTGGTGTTGATGCAAAACATATTACTATTTGGTGTGACAATCAGAGCGCTATTTTCCTTGTGAAGAATCCAAATTTCCACACCAGAACGACGCACATTGATGTGCAGTTTCACTTTGTGAGAGATATGGTGGAAGATGGAAAGGTAAATTTGAAGAAGGTAGATACTGTGAAGAATGTTGTAGATGCATTAACAAAACTAGTGGGTATTGTGAAGTTCAAATGGTGTTCAAAGTCTATGGGCCTTTTGTCCTATAATGGTTAGTTCCTATTATGTTCCTATTGCTCTTACAAGGTGTTCGACAACTGGGAGAATGTTAGGAATAAGTGTCTCAACCTTGGATAATTCCTATTCTTATCATTTGTTTTGTAAAATGTATTTCTTGCAAATAATGTAATTAAGTGAGTGTGTACATTTCTAGTTGGCATGTTGATGTGTCACTCCACTTGACGTGTTGGCATCTTGAATTATGTGTAAGGAGATCATGGCTAAAATGGCTATGACGGATTCCTATGACACGTAAGAGCTATTTCTAGAAGATTCAATAATGGGTGAAGACATGAAAGACATGTGGAAACTGATAAAGTTGAGTACTATACACTCATCTACAATCATGGGGTAAAACTCTAATACGGCTATCTTTGGAAGTTGCCCTAAAAAGGAAAGCGCGTGATATAAGCATTTTTTAGGGTTGCAGACTGGGATATGAAAAGAGTGTATTGTTGGTATGATCTCATGCTACATGATTTGTCTTTGAGTATCGATTGTCTCCTGAAAGAACTTGCATTGCAAGTGTGTTGTAACCGTTGTGTTGAAGATAATACATTGTGCAGGTTTTGGAGTGTTGGGGTTTTTTACCGAAAGGTTTTCCCCAGGGTAAATCATTGTGTCATTCTCTATTTTCTGTATGCATGGTATATGGCTGAAATATCATTGTTAAAGTAGTTAACGAATCTGAAATTGTAAGGATTTAAAAGAATTTGCACAATACTTTCCTTTAGAGATTAGTGTAGGAAGTTGTTTCCGCACCTCAGTTTCCTTACAACGCACAACACGAGTCCCTACCTAAGGTGGGGGAGTAGGAGAAAGTGTGTGTGGTTGATTATCTGAGTAATGTATAGTTGTTGAAACATATGGTTTACCGGTGTCTTATGAATGAAAAGCTTAGTATACTTCATGGAAGTAGATACAACCTTAGGAATCCTTTAATAAAGATCACAACCCTTAAAAGTAGACATGAAATCTAGTAAGTTTTTCTATCAAGTCACTTCCTAAGGTGGGGGAGTAGGAGAAAGTGTGTGTGGTTGATTAGTTGAGTAATGTATAGTTGTTGAAATATATTGTTTACCAGTGACGTATGAATGACAAGCTTAGTAGACTACATAGTGAATCTGACATGCAAGTTACTCATTTGCTAGAATAATAACCTGAAACTAATACTTACAAATATTTCACTATTTTCATGCACTTGTATGCTTTCTAGAATGCATTCATACTATAAGCTAATAGAACAATAACTAATACATTCCTAAGCATTGTTTAAGATGCCTTCAAGAAACACGAATATACTTTAAAAACCAATCACACACAATGTAGCTCATCTTGCTTGCCAAATCCCCATTGTTTCAAAAATAAAGAAAATTTTCCAAAAAAAAATACACTACAATAGAACATCAATTCTGCTAAGGGCGTCTAATTCCGGTAGTTTATCTAGAAAACAAGAATAAAAAAACTTCAGAACCTAAAACAATAACATTAAAGTGAAATATTATCTAAAGTATGGATATACACAAAATAGTATTTTTTACAATTAATGGCTATTATGCAACTTCATATGTAACCCTTATCTATTATTATAAGACCTGAATTGTGTTTCTCAAACTACATAAAAAAACAAAATTTCATTTGTATACCATAGTTTGTCAAAATTAATGCATAACATGAGGCAAATTTATGAAAGTAAATTTACTCATATTGAGCAAAGACAAGTTATAGTGCTGAAATGATGAATTGGAGTTACAATTCTCAGAATTACAGCATTCAGCATAAAAATTTGCAATTTGAATGTATGGGCTCTTTATGTGTCTGGAAAATGATCAAAAATTGTTGTTGGTATGGCCAAACAACCCTTCAAATGTTGTTTTGAAATGTTGCTATGCATTGTTGAAGATCTGAGTAGTTCATCTATTGCCTCCTCTTTGTGGATCATATTCAAAAGTGCCCGATAGTTCTCTACATTGCTAATACATTAGACAAGATGCTATATATTACTAATCTATATAAGTATCTTCATATGACCTTCCCCTCCTGCTATACTTATAGCACACAAATAAAAAGTTAAATAGATCTTCAATCATTTATGAAATCTACGTTTGGTGCCATTATAGCCCAAGTAAGGAAAATAAACTAAAAACAAACAATTTTCTTTGAGCCAAACTATTATGCAATTTAACAAAACTAACAAGCAAAGAACAAAGCATCACTTAGATAACTATTATAGTTAAAACAATGGAAAATTCATTTTCATATATTATTTGAAAACCATAAAACACATAAACCTGGAAAAGTCAACATGCACAGAAGCACCTCTCATAGTTCCCAGCTTGGTTTTCTAAAAAAAATCTTTAAAAAGACGCACACAAGCACCTCTCATAGTTCTCAGCTCGGTTTGCTAAAAAAATTCTTAAAAAATGCAGAGAGGGGGAAAGGTTGAATAACTTATTTTTCCTGCAAACGGGATGAACAAGACACATAGCCACCGTGACATAGCTTGGAGTCCCTCCCTATGCATAAAAACACATCTGAGGTGGAAACTCTGTTAGTCCCCTACCGGAGATCTCACACAGGTGACAGAGGACACAATTAAATACCCAATATTTTCCCTTTTTATGAATAGAGGCCTTTTCAATTAATATTTTCTTTTTTCCTAATATTTTGAAAATAATAAACCCACTACCAAAAATACAGCAACCAGTCATTAAATAGAGAAAAACCCAACAAACATTGTTTAATATATTATTCCATACCAAACTTAGGATAAACATGGGCGTAAGAGGATCCCTCCACTGTCCATGGACCAAACCCTTATCTTGTTTTGCCGCGTTGAAAACCATGGATTGTTAGCTCACTCAAAGAATGTTGCATACCAGCAACTTTCTTAAACATGGATTTCCAAAGCCCAGAAATGAAATATGAGAGAAATGAAATATGAGATATTTAAAGAAAAAAAATAGAAATAGAGAAATCCATAAGCACCTTAACTTTTCCTCAATCTGTCGCTTGGGAAACTTATTTCCCTTCACCTTCCTCCTCAAGTTTGCTTTGATTTCCAATAGTTGACCCATAAATCAACTGTTCTTTCCACTGTCTAATATATTCTGAGCCTTATTTGTCAGAGAAAAGAAAGTCACTAGTACAATGCAAGAAATATTTAGAAAAATGTGTTTTGGTTCCTCATTTTCCTCCAGATGATATCTTACAAATAAGATGATATCACCCCCTCATACATGATATCATTCCTTGACCACGATGTGGAATTTGTTGGACATATAACAAGCTGAGAAATAAGATATGGGCAATGAAAAATATATTGTTATAAATAACTTGAACCAATTATGGATAGATCAAAATGCTCTCCACAAATGCAAATTTGTTTGGATCATTTGGAAGAAAATGGGAACCAGAATACATTCTTCTAAACGTTTATTTCAATGTAGTTGATAGAACATGATACCATTTTTTTAATCTCTCAACACTTGACACACTCTTCGCTCTCCTTCATCATTTCATGAAGTTAAACATAAAAACATAAAAAAAATGTTCACTACCTTATCAAGAACATAAAAACATGTGCATTTCCTTGAAAGTATGTGCATAGGTAGCTCAGTTGTTCAAAACTCAAGCACAAAGTTTCAAACTTGCAAACTAGTTATTATAATATGATGAATTTATCTACTCATGTGTGCTTGCACATGTAAAAACATCATGATGTTTAGTCGAATCTTTCCTAAAAACGCAACTCATTGACGGGTTTAGGTTTTCCTTTAATAAGTAGCCGACAATTTATTAACAATTTCAGAAATCATGCCAAACTATTTTAATTAACATATATGGAAATAATGTGACAGACAATCATATCCATAGCATTTTTGGGTGACATAAAAGCAAGATTCCTACAATCTATGAGTGGAAAAACCACTGATACCTTCTGTGAAAAGAATCCACATGCCGTTGTGATTTCTTTCACCTGTCATCTCGAACTGACTACCATTTAAAGGTCTTGACTAACAATTCAGCAAGGCAATAATATTTGTGTCAGTAAGCACATGCATTTCTTTGGGTAATTCCTTTGTGTAATGGTAATAAATTGACTTTTTCAATAATTTGATGGGAAAATACATTTTTCAAGAGTAGTATAGGTAACAATATTTGTATCATAAGTACCTGCATTTCTTTGGGTAATGGTAATAATCTGACTTTTTCAATAATATGATGGGAAAAGTCATTTTTTAGAGTCATATAAGTAATAATATTTATGTCTGTAAGCCCTACATTTCTTTTGTTAATGGTAATAAATTGACTTTTTCAATAACTTGATGGGAAAATATATTTTTTTGAGAGTCATATAGGTAATAATATCTATCAGTAAGTACCTCCATTTCTTTGGGTAATGGTAATAAAATGACTTTTTCAATTATGTGATGGGAAAAGTCATTTTTTAGAGTCATATAAGTAATAATATTTGTGTTTGTAAGCTATGCATTTCTTTGGGTAGTGGTAATAAATTGACTTTTTCAATGATTTGATGGGAAAATACATTTTCAATATCTCTGACCACATGCCTTGCCTTGAATTCAATGTTGTCATTTTTCTTCTTATATGTATCTACATTCAAGATAGGCCTATTGTATATTTTATCAAGAGTATAGATTGATTCAAGCACATTATATGAGTCTTTGTCTCAAACCTTGGGGGGAAAATTGATCTGTAAGGCCTCTTGTGCTAAAGTGAGGGATATCCTATAGTAATGCCTAATTCTTACCTCATGGTCATCCACACAATTCATCCAATGTTCTTCAATGTGTGGCTCATGGATGTAGAACTTGCCAAATATATGATTGTATGTGTCGCCTATGGGGTCGAATCAGGCCCGTATACTTATAGATCTTCATGTCTTGGAGAGTGTAGGGGCCTATGGAAATGGGGAAGTCCTAGCAATGCTTCTTCTTATGCTTGATGTGTTCATATGTATCCGCAAGATGCCTAGCCATTTCTAGGATGATTACCCAATCAGATGGGGACCTGGGTAGCTTCTTGGGGTGCATGGTAGATCTTGCCACTCTAACATACGTGAAGGTTCTGAAATATACGTATTATGCCCCATATGGCATTTGTTTTGGAAGCAACCTCTTCTAATAGTCTCTTCACGTAGTCACCCTCCATCGATCTGATGACTGCAAAGATAAAGGCATCATTCACTATTTGGTAGCACGGGCTATTTTCAGGCATATTTTTTCTTCTTACTAGTTGTGGATAGACAATATGAGGCCATGCATTTGGTTCACCAAATTTCCCCCATTTTGTGAGCCCCAAATAGTCTTCTACTATAGCTAACAAGTACACTATGTATGAACTCATATAGAACTTTGGTTTGTTCTTTACCGCAGTTAGTTTCTCATCCTATTTATCACTTAATATGGTGGCCCAATCAAATTTGGCCTTGTCGTGCCTTATCCTCTCTATCAACAAGATCATCTAGTTCTCAAGTTGAATGGACTGAGGTAGTCCATACACTCAGCTTATCAATCTGACTGCCACCTGGATGTCATGTCTCAAGTATCCCCTTTTGAGATCTATTTTGTCTAGTTTGTTCTTTGGGAGAGGCTACTAGAGGTATTCCCTATTTGCAATCTCATAGGCATCCTCAGTTTTGTTCCTAAACCATCTCAACCTTTTTTCTATATAGAAGTCATCGAATTCGTCCATGCCCTTCTAAAGATGGAAGACCTCTTCAATGTTGTCTAGCATTAGGTCAAGGACTATGTGTCCTTCTATATTCTTGACCACCTTTTCATCTGGTCTATAGTGGTTTTTGAATGTCATGATAAACTCAAAGGACATGACCGCTAACGGGTGTGCTACTGCATTGAATAGGCCTAATAAAACTAGGTAGGTACAGTCTTCAATCCTTCTAGCTAGTTGAGAACACCTTGCTAGGAATTTATCCCAGTCCCCGTTCCTGATGTCTATATTAGTGATCTCTATATTCTTATTCCCGATCTTTGAGGAGGGGTGATAACCCATAAATAGGTACTTCATTGGTGATGATGTATTCTTCTTAGGCAATCCTGCAACACAAACATGTAAATAATCTATATCCTTATTGAAAAAACTACTACAACATGAAAGAAAACAAAACTAACTAAGAAAACTAGAAGAAGAGGTCTCTTATGTAGGCAGAAATGAGCTTTTGGCTCTTTTTCAGATTTTCAGGCTTTCGGACACCAAAGACAAGGTTAGGGTGTCAAAAGACAAAATTGTGAAGGATGAGGCTATGGCAAAGAAAGTACTTTTTAGACTAGCAGGGTGTGAAAAACATAGCTGAAAATCATGGTGCGAAAACCTGAAATATTGAAAAGATTCAAGGCCTGATGAAAAGCTTTCGACCTTTCAATGTCAGAAAGTCTGAGGAAGCTTTCGAATTCTGAAAGTCTAAAAACTTTGGCAAGAGAGACCTTTCCTTTCAATGTTTTGGTATTTTCAGAGGTCCATAATGTTGAAAAGGCCAAAAGTACAAACTGCACTTGGATTAAAATCTGCTTTGGGGGGGGGTTATTTTTGGCCTTTCAGAGGCCGAGACCCTATGACTATGTCGCGATGCCAAAAAACCCTAACCTAAAATATGCAAAGAAAAAGGACTAAAAAAAGGGAGAGCTACCCAACCAGAGGTCCAAGGGTGGAAACCCTAGGGACCTATGAGGGAGCACGACCTCAATAGACTGAAGACGAGACCTAAACTACCCTAAAACAAAAATAGGAGCTCAAAAAAGAAGAGAAGGTTATGAGGCCCTACCTGCAAAGCTCGAGGAGAGGGGGAAGACAAAAGTCATAGATTGTGAATAGAAGCCACATGGAAACAACCAGCGAGGAGGCGAGAAGATGTAGACAAGAGAAAAAGCAAGTGAGAACAGAAAGAATTGGGCCACTTAAATAGCCTATGGGTGACATCACCCGACTTCATGGTTTTGAAGACCGAAATGCTGAAAGTCAGGTGGCCTCGTTCCATTTTTGTGTTTCAGAGGTTGAAACATTGAAAGGTGCCAAGGTTCTTCCCCTCAGCCTTTTCGGTGTTTCAGAGGCCAAAAAACAGAAAGGGTTGGGATAGGCCCTTCGACCTCTTCGGTGTTTCGTAGGATCGGAGGTCCTCCAAAATACCAAAAGTTTGAAAGGGCCAAAAAGATCCTTTGTTCTCTCAACAGGCCCCTTCAAAACTTAGTTCAAGAAACAGAAAGAGAGGCCGACCAAAAAGCCAAAAAAGAAGGGTGGCCCCCATGGTTAAAGGACCAAAATGGGGTGTGTGTTGTGGACCCACAACAAGATGAAAATGGAAGAACTGGAAGGATCTCGGTCTTCCCCCTGTTGATGGTGCCCCTTTGAATAATATTTTGGAGGAAAGGAAAACAACCTTGAACTTTAGAATGGATATTCTAGTATATATGGGATGGTAGTAAAAGTGGGGAATAGATAGTTAAGGATGGATATCACTTGTTGAGATCGAGACTAGTCAAAAAATTGACTCACCCCACAACAACTTTATGTTGGAATAGAGAATGTCTTCCTAAGGAAGGTTTCTTCTCCTGGCTAGTATGGCATAGGAAGACTTTGATAGCTAAGAATTTTGTGAAGATGGGTTATGATGGCCCTAGTAGATGGTCTTTATGTGAAAATAAGGATGAATCAATAGATCACTTACTCCTCGGGTGTCCATACTCTAATCAATGTTGGACATGGATATGTTCACAACTAGGGTGGACATCAATGCTTCTAAGAACTATAAAGATCTACTAAATTTATGGCCTATCCTCCGGTAGGGGAGTATTGATGGCTCACTATGGGTAGTGAACCCTTCAATCATTTTATGTGAAATATGGAAAGAATGCAATAGGAGGATTTTTTAGGATAAAAATTGGAAGTGGGATAACTTATTAATAAAATTGAGGCCTCTATCATAGAACTGACAAACAAATGAAACATGAATAAATTGAGAAAGGAAATGGCTATGTCTTATTGGGATGAGAGGATAAGAGGCAAGTGGCAAGGTCTTTAAATTCCTCCCTATATTTTACTTGGGGGTATATCTTCAGAAAAGAAATGAGATGAATGTAAATGGAGACCACCAAAAGAGGGCTGGTTAAAATTAAATGTTGATGGTGCTTCAAGGGGTAACCCAGGCATGAATGGCATTGGATGTAGTATTCACAATGCGGTAGGAAATAAGGTGGCAAAATTAGAAAAATACTTTGATAACGAGACCAACAATAGGGAAACATTATCTACTCTGGTGGAAGGATTATTATTATGTAGACATTTAGGATGTAAGAAATTGGAGACTGAAGGTGATTCAACAATCATTGTCAATTCCTTAAAGAAAGGTTCTCTCCTCAACTAGAGATTAGATGCACTTTTGGCTAGGGCTATTATTCTTTGCAAGGATTTTGATTAAATAATTATTAACCATATACATAGAGAAGAAAATAAAATAGCTAATGAACTATCTAATTAAGGAATTGACGCTAATATAAAAATATAGTCAAGCTCTCTTAAAATTTAGACAGAATCCTTTCATTGATTACGTAATAGAAATTCTAAAAAACAACCTTAATCAAACACATTGTCCTTTTGTTGAGTATGTCAAGCAATCCTTAAAACAACTATAAACCTTACACAATGATCAAAGAAAGTAGGATATGAATTAGTAATTCTGGATCAATTACAAAATAAATAGAGAATGGCTTTGTCCCTATGTCTCTTTAAGATGCAAATTAAAATAACTAGTAAAGTATAGACAATTATAAACTGATCAAGTATTATGAGATGAAGCAATTACTTAGATAGGTTTAAGCTAAGGTAGAATCTCTACCTTGTATCATTTCTACCTCTATCTGAGTATTTTTTATATGCCTTTCCATGGAAGTGAGAACTCGCATCATGTCATCATCCTTTGTGATGGTGACTAGATCATTCATCGCTATCAAAAAGAGGTGTTCATTCTTTATCTGTCTAATTTTCTGGGAGATATATTGAACATCCTGGTTGGCGGTAGATAGGTGAACATCAAGGGTTGTTAGTTTAGATATTTCCCCACTATGATAAGTGGCATGATTAATTATGATGTTTATACTCTTCTTATACCTATTCTTCATGCCCTCAATATTGATGAAATCAACACCCGTGACATGATTGGAATTACAACCTACCTCTATGAAGTATTTCTCCATATGTGAGATGATTTCTTTGAGGGCTTCTACCATGAGATCTAGATGTTCATGATCTTTTGATATAGTGTCCCTCTTGTATCTCAGTGAATAATTCCACCTTTAGAGAGGCTCATCGGTGGTTTTCAGAATTTTGAAGGCAACTGCATCCTCTACTTTCACTTTCATCAAATCCTCCAACAAAGACATGAGGCTTTCATTAATTCTCTTTTCTTCCTCTATGACCTGAATATCAATTATCACCACATCCTTAAGATGTATAAATAACTTATAGTAAGCACCAAGGAAATCAATTACTTGTAGCACTCTGGACTTGAGATCCTTGATCAAATCCCTGCCTATATGCCCCATGTGATAAACCTCACGCAACTATGCAATTAACTCTTGACTTGTATCTAATGTGGGATCATATGTCTCACTAGATGGTTCCCTAGCTATAAGGAGAGTGGGGTAAGGGCTTTTCTGATATATTTAGTGAGGTGAGATATAATGGACTTGAGTTTTTACATTTCACCCTTTAGCCCATCTAATGTTTCCCTAGCCACTTGGTGGGTGAGCTCCCACATATTGAGGGTACTATCATGGTGTGGAGGACCTATATCAATCTTTCTTACATCTAAATCTGTAGGAGATAATTGATTGGTTTATTCGTGAGTTTTGGCTTGGGTATCTCCAAAATGACATGCCCTCTCTCCAGATCCTTCCCCATTGTTGATAGTATATGATTTTTCTTTTTTTCTTTTTTTGTAGGAGGGCCTCTCATAATCTGAGTGATCAAATAACCTGGAGGTACTCTATCCTCTTTCTTTTCATTTTTCTCTTGATTGTCTTCTCTATCCACGAAGGTGATTATAGTATTGTTGAAGCTGTTGTAAGACTTTCTACATCAAATAACTTCATCACTATTAAATGAGTTTGCATAGTTGTAGAGGTGGCTGAAAAATGTGGAACCTTGTGGAGGAAGGGGATAATGTGCTCCTTATAGGTATCTCCTTGGAGTTCCAAAGACTATTCTCACTATGACATCTCTTGTGGTTTCTCTTGAGGATCCCCCTGGGAATCCATCACTTTTTTTCCTACTTCCTCCTGCTTGGTTCCTTCTTACGGGTTGAGGTTAATAATTGGAAATGAACCACTTCCACATGTCCATGGTATTATATGGAATTTCTTAGCAGTTTGATCATCCCCTCCTTCTTCCTGAGATTAATTTAGGTTTGGTGGCCCTGACTTGACTGCTCTATCATAACTATGTTTGGACTTTGTATTTGGGTGGGAAAGGGTTTTGTGGAGCTTTCCCCCTGCCTACCTATCTATTTCCATTTTACCCACTCATTTGTCCAGTTAAGGATGTGGGTCATCCTTAGGTCAAGATCATCTAGCTCTGGCCTTTCAAATGTGATGGGATTTAGAGGGATTCACTTTATCCTACCCAAATAATATGGAGATAGTATATTTGTCCCATGTTCAGACACCCCCTCCACATCAATGTTGATTCCATAGAGTCTTACTTATTGAACAGTGAGTCAGGACCAAGATCGCTCCCTCATGTCAAAATCATTCCTGCCATTTTCCAAATAGTCCTCTAGAGACATGATATGGTGGAATGAAGGCTCTAGTTGTAAGTTCTCCTTGACATAATTTGTAGGGTCAAAGTGTTGGAAAGTGATTTATTTTGAATTACGTGATTCAATTTATTGTTTTCATTTATGGAAACACATCTGGGTTACAGATCGATTCCTATAAAGTTGAGTTTTGGTGACTCTAAACTTGACTAAGTACAGAAGCAAAGATACAAAGGTTTTTGGGTATAGAACATTGAGATTGATTAATTATGGAAAGTGATCTTAGAGGAAGATAGTATGGGGTATGTGTGACCTCCACCTAAGATCAATTTTTTTTTTGTAATGTTTTCAACAAGTTAGAGAGAATTGAAGATAGACAGATAGATATACAACAGAACAGTGATACAGGGCAGTTGGACAGAAGCGATGATTCAGAGAGTATGATGTGGACTCCTGGAAATCAAAGTTGGATTATGAATTTTGATAACCTATACTTTGGTTATATAAGAGCGCCGACTATACATTTGATATTTTTTTTATTAAATCTATTTTGTATTGAGAGGTGAATATGTAATATTTGGTTAAGAGAGCCGACTTGGTTAAAATAAAATATATATTTATGGAGAAATTTTTGTTGAAAGAAGATATTATCTATGTGAGATGTTTGGATAGATGATATGTTTTGAGGACATGTGAATTGCAAAGAAGAGGATGAAAGAGATCATTGATGAGCTATGACAGGAACTATCTAAGCATTAGAGATGCTTGTTTTGTTCACTATTGAGATTATTTTGTAACAAAATTACTTTGTAAGAGTTGTAAGCTCAGTTTTCCCCTAACAGGGCATTGTATACCTTTAACGGGGTTGTTATTCCTTTAACAAGGAAATGTACTATGTAATATTCATCTCCTAACAGGGCCAAGTCTCCTAACAGGGACACTATACTTTAGGGCATGCTTGTGGGTACCATCCCCACCGAGGTTTTCCCTTGGTTGGGGTTTCCTCTCCAAAAAAACTATGGTGTTATGAGTATTGTGTTATTTGCGTATGTTATTTTCATTTATGCAGGGATATGGTTAATGTTTAAATGGTTGAAAGTTTATAATAAGTGTTGTAATACTGATTCACCCTGCCCCCTCTCAGTATTACCTAATTCTAACAATTGGTATCAAATATTTTGGCCCTTGAAAAAAAATTCTAACAGCTTAAGGGAGATCATAATGGATTTAGATAGTTTGCAAGAAAACTTTGTTGCTGCACTAGAAGACCTTGAAAAAGCAAAAGAAAAGAATGGATAATTAAGATTCAACATGTGAAGAGATGAGAAATTTATAAATAAACTCAGAGACCAGCTTGAAGTTTCCAGAAGTTAGAGACAGGATCTTGTGGTTTTACATAAAACAAGATTCAGACAAAGACAATCTAGATCAAATGAAGCAACTTGAAGAAGAAAATGAAACTTTGAAACTTGAGAATGAAGCTATGACTAAAGAGATTCAGTTACAAAAATATTCCAAGAAGAAGATTGAAGAAAATTTGAATAGTTCATTAGAACAAATGAAGACTAAGGCTGACAGCTACACGAACTAGTATCTAGATCTAGAGAAATACAATTAGATTATTAAATGTGAACTTTTTGAGGCAAAGAAACACATTGAGAAACTTCACGCAAGTAGTGATTTAATCGATGAACAAAGAGATAGATAGAAACCTAAAGGTGATATGACTGGTATTGGCTTCAATGAAGTTGAATGCTCAAAGAATCAAGAAGAGAAACTTGAAGCAAAGATTGATGTTGAAATGCCTACTATTAAAGAACCTATAGAGAAGATCAGACCTTTCAGTAGGTATTTGCTTTGGTTGTAACAAGGTTGGACACATGAAAAGAGACTGCAGAGGTTATGCTCCTTTTAAGACCTTTTCTGGCTATTGTTTTAATTATAATGGACATGGGCAAAAGAAATCAAAATGCAGGAAACCTAATCAATCTAGATATAGACAAGATAATGGAAGAGAACCTACACTGAAACCTACATGCTACAAATGTAATAACATTGGACACATTGCAAAGTACTGTAAGCTACAAGTAAATTAGGAAACAAGACCTCCTATATGTTACAAATGCAATAATCCAGGTCATATAGAAAATTTTTGCATGTATAATGGAGAAAACAAGAGAAGAGTACCACCTCCTATGAATACACAAAAGAATGGAAATGATATTGGTAAGAGTGTTTCATATTTGAAGAGTGATTTTGATAGTTGTTTTAATAAAGAAAAAGATAACAATAGTGGTAAGATATGTAAGATCAAAGAAACAAGTGAGACATTGGTTCAGGGAGAGATAGTAGATGCTACTGGATCTTTTCCTGATGGTAGTAAAGCAGACATTGCAAGATGAAAATATTACTCCTAGAGTAAACACTAGATCTAGCAGGCATATATCACCTATGGAACCAAGCACTGTGAGAGAAGAGAAGAAAACCAAAAGTGGGAAACACATATGGAAGCCTGACTTAAAGATGATTGAGAAGAGAGCTATAGATTAGGGTAAGCAAGTTACAATAAACACATACTATGACAAGTATGGTGAGATAGATAAACTTAAGATTGAAGATATTGTGGTTAATCATTTACTTGTTTTTAAGAAGACACTATTGGAAATTGAGGTAAATGTACCTCAAGAACAATATGGGAGATTGGAGACAAGGAAACAATTAGCATAGATTGAGGATGTAACAATCACAAATTAGGAAATTGACAATATGCTACATGTGATATCTTTACAAGAAAGGGACATAATACTCAAAGAATTGAAACCTTTACTGAGAAATAAGATTAGACTACTGAAAATCATAGCAATAAGATATGATGAAATCACTGAGGAGACTCATAAAGCACTGGAGAAAATACTAATGAACTCTACTCCTGAGGAGACTCCACTTCCTAAAACCAGTTTGCCTACAAACTTAAGAATGGGAGAAAGTTCAAAACTAGCTGAGGCAAGTGCTGAGAAGAGAGAAGTTGATACACGACCATATTTTTATGTTTCTAGTGTACCTATAATAATTGAAACCTCTAAAGATGAGAAGGACCCATTTGCAAAAAGTATGGATAACACAATTTCTGAGGAAGCAGAATAGAAAGAGGAAGAAGAGAAGAAGAAAGAATAGAGTGAAACAATACAAGATGAAGGAAAAAAAGAACATGAAGAAAAAAAATGAAACTAAAAATGAGGTAATCGAATCTTCTATTTCATTGTTGGCAAGGATAGACAATACAACATATGTTGATATTGATTGCATGGATGAAGATGAGCTAGTAAAATTGGATTTTACTGCACTTACTAAAGCCAAGGAGAGATCACAGCAAAAAGGTGACAAAAAAGATAAGGTAATAACCAGAGAAATTGATACTATGAATAAATTGCTTCCAGTACCTATTGTTTTCTAGCATAGAGATGATATTGAAAACCTAAAGATAACACTTGATGAATTTTATTGTTATTATGAGAGTTTGATAAAGATTGCAGAGGAGAAGGCAGAAAAGAACTACTTAGAGATGAAGTTATCTGAATTTTGCAGGTCTATCTCATGGGACTTGAGCATTTTAAAAACTACTACTGCAAATTCTAAGAGTTTCATTGGACATGGACGGAAGCTATTTAGTTACTACATGAATCCTACCAGGCACATTCAGAACATTGAAGACATTATTGCCAAGGATAGGGAAACCTTCAATAGTATGATGGATAGTTGTGAAACCTCTTCACAATCTGTAATAGAATTGGATAAGGAAGTAACAAGAATTTTCAAAAAACTAGATGTATTGGATATTGAGAAAGGGAGAGTACTGAATAGATTCAATTTGCTGAAGAGTGTAATCACTCCTAAGCTATCTATAATTTAAGCACACCTATTAGACTTGGAGAAGAATATAGATTAATTAACTAAATCTATGCCTACAAAGTTGAAAGAATCATACACTATAATTTTCATTGAATGGACTAATTCATGTTAGTAAACTATTGCTGAAGTCATGGAGTACTGAAGTGAAGATCTTGGAAGATTCCTTTCAAGATGTTTTGAAACTGGTGAGCAAGCACTAACTTTATTACTTTGAATGCACCTTTGTCATTGTTGTCAAAGGGGGAAAAGAGAATAAAAATGAATGGGAGAAGAGAGAAGATTAAAATAAATAAGGAGAAGGAGAAGATAATGTATAAGAGAAGAAAAGAGAAAAAAATAGAGAAAGAAGGAGAGATAGTTTTGTTTTGTTGGAACACTTAGTAATTTTTTTTGTTAAGTGTTGCCATCAAAGCCAAAGGGAGAGATTGTTGGAAAGTGATCTATTTTGAATGATGTGATTCACTTTTTGGTTTTCATTTATGGAAACACATCTAGGTTATAGATCGATTCCTAAAAAGTTGAGTTTTGGTGACTCTGAAATCAGCTAAGTATAGAAGGGGAAATACAGAGGTATTTTGGGTATCGAAGATCAAGATTGATTAATTATGGAAAGAGAGATTAGAGGAAGATAGTATGGGGTATGTGTGACCTGCACCTAAGATCAATTTTTTTTTTGTAATTTTTACAACAAGTTAGAGAGATTTGAAGACAAACAAATAGCAACAGAACAGTGATACAAAGGAGTTGGACATAAGCGATGATTCAGAGAGTATGACCCTGGCAATCAGAGTTGAATTATGACTATTGATAACCTATACTTTCGTTATGTAAGAGAAATAAATATGTATTTGAAATTTTTTTTATTAATTATATTTTGTATTAAGAGCTGACTATGTAATATTTGGTTAAGAGAGTCGACTTGGTTAAAAGAAAAGATATATTTATCGAGAAATTTTTGTTGAGCGAAGATATTATTGATGTGAGATGTTTGGATCGATGATATGTTTGTAGGAAATGCAAATTGTAGAGTAGAGGATGACAGAGATCATTGATGATCTATGACAGGAACTATCTAAGCATTAGAGATGCTTATTTTGTTCACTATTGAGAACATTTCGTAACAAAATTACTTTGTAAGAGTTGTAAGCTCAGTTGGCCCCTAAAAGGGTGTTGTATACCTTTAACAGGGTTGTTATTCCTTTAACATGGAAATGTACTATGTAATATTCAGCTCCTAATAGGGCTAGGTCTCCTCACAGGGACACTATACTTTAGTGCATTCTTGTGGGTACCATCCCCACTGGGGTTTTCCCTTGGCCAGTGTTTCCTCGACAACAAAACTATGGTGTTATGAGTACTATGTTATTTGCTTATGTTCTTTTAATTTATGCAAGTATATGGTTAATGTTTAAATGGTTGAAAAGTTTTAATAAGTGTTGTAATACTGATTCACCCTCCCTCTCAGTATTACCTAATCCTAACACAAAGTGTGTTTGAAGCATGTTAGACTACTCAGTCGTATACCCTGTTCTAGTGCTCTTTATCAAGTTAAGGGTGTCGGTGTTGGATGAGCATGTATATTCCCTAAATGTAATAGGAAATCATATTCCATCTTTGTGACACTCACTGCACCTAGTATAAACCTCAATGATCTTCCTACATAGCTCTACAAGGATGATCTTATCATCTAGATATGTTGGTAACTTATAAGGGTAATTTTCAAATTCTGCTATCGTAAAATAAGTAAATGTCTAGAATTGTGTGAAATGAATGCTATAGGTAGTTATCACTGATGAAGCCTCTATGGACATTCTCCACTCTGGGCATCCTTGTATCTCTCTGCATACTCTCATGGTGTAAGCATAATTTACCCTCCTAAAATTTTCACAACTATTATGCATCTGCAAACATGAATATAAATCATATACTTGAATATCCTCCTCATATTCTTTTGAGCTAGGTAGGCTAGGCTAGTTGTATATACAGGTTAAGGAATAAATTATATAGGAAGACATATGGAATGAGGATGTGTGTTTTCCTATAATCAGCATTTTGGAAAACCTATCACTTAGCAGTTGAGCCCAGTCAATATATCTACTCTCAACATAAATAGTATGTACGATGCAAAACCACCACTCCTCAAAGTTCAGGGCATCCTCATCCCCCCTTAGATGATGTAGTAGAACTAGTATCCATAATCTCTCTTTTGAGATTTATTTTGTATAGTATCTTTGGGAGTTTGGAGCTTTGTACCATCTTAGATAGAAACCAATTGTCTTACATCTTGCCTCTTCATCGTGATTTATTCTCGTTAAAATATGACGCAGACATTGAGAAGTCCCAGTCAGTATATTCTTCTCTGGTTGGTAGGCCAAAGAAATTCTATATTGACTACCTATCTAGGGTGACCAAAACTTCATTATTTTAAATCCTTGTTTGTCTACTACTAGGGTCAAATTGGGTAATGCACTCCATAATCAGCTCTAGGGCGTGGATGGGGACAAGAAAACCAACTGCTTCAATTAACTCACTCTCAACCAACTTCTATTTGATGGAGTGTAAGGGGGGGGGGGGGGGGGA
>MU224442.1:338652-383204 GCA_018584345.1 Thuja plicata
ATATATATATATATATATATATATAAGCCCAACATGAGCTTACATTAGGAATGGTTGGTATTGTATCTCAGGAATAGAATATCAGTCATCTTATTTCTAAAGATGAATTCGTGTGTACTCTCCGAAGGCTATCTCCAAAAAGTTAGTATCAGCAATATAGGGGTTCATTTCCTGACTTTACTCAACCAAGTCTTCCACCCTCCCTGGAATCACTTTTAGGAATTATGGGGAAAGTTTCCTCTACTCTCGCTTGACCTTGTAATCTTAGGAATTTTCTCCATGGATGCATCTATCCTAGTCTCGGGAGTAGATTGCAGAGTCATGTCTCCATTTCTCTTTAAGTAACCTAGAGGTATATAGGTTGTAACCGTTATCCATAATCGTAGAGGCCTTAATTGAATCTTTTTCCTAATCTAGTAAGATTAAATGTGTCCTTGTTAAAATATAATATTTATTATAAATATTTTTTAGGAACATATAAATATTAATACAAATGGATAGTTATACTTTTATCAATATAAAAATAAATTAACTGAATTGAATAGATTTAGATTTGGCAAAATTCCTACATATAACTCTATAATGTTGACTTGATCAATTCTAGGAGAAAGAAATACTAAATAGATTGTGATAGATTATATGACCTGATATATCTCACAAAATCATTAACCCTTCTTGTATAATAAAGTAAGCGTCTCAAATGAAGAACATCAAAACCTTACCTACAGCTAAACAACAAGAGGATAATAATTAGCTCATTAATGTCAAACAAGTATCAATCCTTGCACGGCTAACTAACTTTAACCATTTATAACACATTATGATAATTAATAAATTAGTCTTTCTTTCATGGAATCAAGTCCTAAAGTAAAAATCTTACTAATGATAGGAATTAAGTTTGTACATGCCAAAATCTTGGCATGACATCTCACTCATACCACCTCAGGATACGACTGTAAGTTATCTTTAAATAATGGTGCAAGAGCACCTAGGAAAAAGCTCCATTTCTAGTTACATTTTTGGCTTGTAACTGACTCTAGCCAAGTTAGTGACTTTACTTTTGACCTTAGATGGTCTATCATGGTGTGTAACTAGATGGATTAAGCAACTAGTACAAATCCAATCTAGTTTAGTTAGTTTTTCTTTATTACATGTTTTGGCTTAGAATTGGGAAAATGAGTCTAAATGTATCCTAGACCTAGGTGTGAAGTTGAAAGTTCCTAAAAAGGCTTTAATGATATGTATTCATTTAGAAAATAAGGATTGAGGTCCTAAAAATTAGTTATGAGCATTTATGCAAAAGATGCTCAAAAGTTGTCATGACAACATTTGCAACTTTTGCAAATGTTGAATGCAACTCGACAACTTTGGAGTCCCCTCATTCTAGGAGTGGGAAATCAATTCTAGTGGCCTCAAAATGAGGGAGAGGTATGTTAAGATACTTGAGGCTCATTTCCTGAGGGATTAGTGGATGTAAGAAAGTTTTTAAAAGAGAATAGAGCAAGTGTTCTGAGATACATAGTTCAATCGACTTGTTTGAATGTTCTTAATGTTTTAATGGATTGAAAAGCTTAATTTGTTGGTAGATTCATGTAGTAGGATTAAATTCAAGAATTTTTCTTTCAGTAAGAAATTATTTTACTGTTTATTTGGTAGCCTTAGGAAATTGCCTAAGTTTTAGGGAGTCTACTCATCCAGTTCAGTGTAGTTTTGGTTTTTTGGCTCTCCCATAGAATCCAACATTGGGAAACTTCTGGTTGTGAATGAATATGTTAGGGGAGCCTATGTAAATTGTATATATGCAAGTAGGATTATTTAGGAGTCGAGTAGATATTTTTAAAGTTATGCCCTAGGTGAGCAATGCTTGTCCGACTAGGTGTGTAACAGTGAAAGAATTGAGTGCCATTGCAAGGGTATGTTTGGGAAAAGAAAAAAAATTGTAGATTTAGAAGCACTAGGGTCTAATAGAACCCTATCTATGAGTTGAGGTCCTTAACAATCCATCTGGATAGATTTATAGAGAGAAATCAAAATACTGCAACTAATGCATGAAAATAGCCCTACTTGACCTATATTTTAGGACAGTAGTGTACAAACGACTTAGGGAACTAAAACCTTGAAAATATATAATTTCTTTGAAAAGGGTGTCTGAATCCTAAGTTGATTTCTAGGGTTGCTTGAGATTTTTGAGAGAGAATCTAGAAAAACCCTCTGATAGGGCTATTTGGGCTACTAGGCCTGATAGGACCAAAAGCAGTGTGAAGGTCAAACTCAATTGTTTTGAGTTTGAGGACCCATTAAAATGGGATGGGTTAGATGAAAAAATGGTGGTTTAGTGGTGGACATATCCATTTTAGCACTGGTGAGGAATTTTTGAGAATTTTGAGCTTGGAATCATCCAAGAGAGCATAGTGATAAAGAGAAAATTTCAATGTTGGAAATCTTTCAAGTTTAAGCACAAGACAACTAACTCTGAGAGTGGAGATAGAATATTCTTAGGGTGGATACTTGAGACTATTAGGGTTATAAGAGATAAATAGTAATCCTAAGTAGACTTGGACAAGCAGAGTCCTAAGTCGAGCAAGTGAAAAGAAAGCCTTGGAGCACTTCCATTAGATTGGTATCAGAGCATAGCTAATCAGACTTGTGGTTAATGTTCCAACCAATAGAATCAGTAGGAGATTCAACAATGGTGACTAATGCTGAGTTATTTAAGAAGGTAGATGATCAAGAAGTGGAGAATACGATACTCCGAGACAGATTGGCTTAATTGGAGAAAAAGGTAGATAAAGTTGATGTGAAAGAAGATGATGTGAAGGATAAGGTTGAAGGGAAAGAAAATTATATTTCCATTGATGATGAAGTACTTGAAGCTAAACATGTCCTTACTAAGGATCCATTCCTAAAATATTTAAAGGCTATTTGCGGCAAAGCACTATAAGGAGTTCCAATCTTTACTGGAAAGATGGAGAGAGAAATAGTCCTTGATTGGATAGAGGGACTAGAAAACCATTTTGAGTGTGATGGAATCACTGAGGCTCAAAAGTTGAAGGTTGAAAAAGATAGGCTGAGAGGGTCTGCACTCAGTTGGTGGAAATTCAACCATGATGAGAGGGAAAAGGAAGGAAAGAGGCCCATTGCTTCATGGAAGGCTATGGTTTCAAAAGTTAGAGATGCTTATATCCTTGAGGATTATGAAATCCAATTGCATAAGAGAGGGCAAGATTTGAGACAAAAAGAACTAGATGTAAACTCCTATACTGAAGAGTTTCAAAGACTTTGCATGAGATCTAGAGTTGCAGAGGAAGAGAAGGTTAAGGTAGAAAGATACCTCAATGGAATAAAGTGGACCATACAAGATGAGATGAGTCTTTTGACTCGAGACACAATTCAAAATTGCCACCAAATTGCCATCAAAGGTGAAGAGAAGCTAATGAAGAAACAAGACTCCAATACTACCTGAGGAAGAGGTAGAAGAAGAGACACTAGAGGAAAGAGAGGTAGATATGGTGGTAGGAGCTATAAAACCAAAAATGAAGGGGAGAATAATTTTTTTGAACAACAAGTGGAAAAATCCAACACAGGGGGTTCAAATAGAGGAATAAACTCTAGTGGTAGAGGAAGAAACAACAATCAAGGTAGGGGTAACTACTTTGCTACTATGAAGTGTTACCACTGTAACCAGATGGGACATCATGCATACAGATGCAAAAGAAGGGTTATAATTCTCAAGGAAGTGATAAAAGTGTGAATTATGTCCAAGAAGAAACTTGTGGTAGAAACAAACGCCCCAAGGCTCCCTTAGAATCAAAAGAAGGTGAGAATTTTATGATGAGAATAACTCTGATTAAGGAGCCAGTTAAAGAAGAGCCTAGTAAGAGGAGGTCACTGTTTAAAGTAAAGTGTAAGATGTTGGGAAAAGTGTATAGAGTCATTATAGACTCAGGGTCTACTTACAATATAGTGTCAAAGAAAGCAGTTAGCAAGTTGAAGATGACAAGAATACCCCACACCAATCCTTACAAAGTCACCTGGCTAAACAAAGGGCAACATGTCCTTGCCAATGATCAAACTTGGGTGGATTTTTCAATTGGGAGGTATAAGGACAAATTATTGTGTGATGTAATACCGATGGACACATGTCATCTACTCCTAGGTAGACCACGGAAATTTGATAGAAAGGCCATGCATGATGGTGCAAAGAATTCATATTCTTTCAAGAAGGATAATGCGACATACAAAATATAGTCACTATTAGAGGATGCAGAAATGAATTCATCTGGACCCAATGTTCTCATGGTGAGTGAGAAAGAGTTCTTAGAGGCTTCATAATAAGGAGAGGGAGTTGTTTTTTCACTGGTGTTGAAACCAAAGGAAGAAAGTGTTGACAGAGTAGTAAAGAAGACAGAGTTGTGAAAAGAAGTGTAGGAGTTGTTGCAGAAGTATGAAGGCATAGTTAGTGATGGAAAAGAATCATCGCTTCCACCTAAGAGGTCAGTAAGCCACCAAATAGACCTAATCCCTAGAGCTACCCTTCCCAACAAGGCTGCATATAAGATGACTCCTCAACAAAATGAGGAGATAGCTAGGTAGATTCAATAACGACTAAGCCAAGGTCTTATTAGGAAGAGCATTATCCCTTGTGTCATGCCTAGTGTGTTAGCCCCTAAAAAGGGAGGAACATGGAGGTTATGTACTGACTACAATGAAATAAATAGAATAACCATTAGATATAGGTTCCCTATCCCTAGGATAAAAGACCTAATGGACTATGTAGGAGGATCAAGGTATTTTACCAAGATAGACCTAAAGAGTGTCTATCATCAAATTAGGGTAAATGAGGGGGATGAGTGGAAAATAGACTTCAAGACCACAAAAGGAGTGTATGAGTGGCTTGTAATGCCATTTGGGCTATCCAATGCCCCATCAACATTCATGAGGTTGATGAATGAAGTCCTTAAAGACTATATTGGAAAGTTTGTGGTAGTCTACTTGGATGATATACTCATCTATAGTAAGATAAGAGAAGAACATCTAAGAAACCTAGAAATGGTTTGCAAGAAGCTACATGAGGAGGAGCTCATGAAAAACTTGGAGAAGTGTGAATTAGTCAAGCAAGAGCTAGTGTACCTTGGATTTGTGTTCTCTTAAGGTAACCTAAAGATGGATCCTAGCAGAGTGGAGGCAATCATCAACTAGCCTACTCAAAGAAAAATCAATGAAGTAAGAAGTTTCCATGGCTTAACATAGTACTATAGACATTTTGTCAAACAATTTAGTGCAATTTGTGCTCCTATGCTTGATACTATCAAGGGTGGGATGAAAACTAAATTTGTATGGATTGAACAAGCTAACCATGGGTTTGAGTTGTTAGAGAAAAATTTTTCTACCCAACCAATCTTGATTTTTTCAAGCTTTGAAGACCTATTTACTATGGAATGTGCTGCCAAAAATGTAGCCATTGGTGCAGTCTTTAGTCAAGAGGGAAGAATAGTGGAATTCAACTCTAAGAAACTAAGTGAAACTAAGAAGAAATACTCTTCTTATGACCTAGAGATGTATGCTTTGGTCCATGCACTAAGAAAGTGGAGGCATTATTTTCTTCCAAAATATTTCATAGTCTATTCAGACAATCAAGCATTAATTTTCTTGAACTCTCAAGATAAACTTAGTCACAAGAATATGAAGTGGGTTGAGTACCTACAAGCCTACACCTTCGAGATAAACAATAAGAAGGGGTTGAAGAATAAGGTAGCAAATGCCTTAAGTATAAGAGTCCTTACCTTTCAAGAGATTCAACTATAAATCATGGGGATAGACAACTTCAAAGACCTATATGGTGAAGATGAGGACTTTGTAGACATTTACAAGGTATGCCAAGAGTATAAAAATCACTTTCATAGTCAATTCTCTGAGTATACTTTACAGATTGTTCTATTGTTTAAAGGGAGTCAATTGTGTGTCCTTAGGGGATCTATTAGGGAGAATATAATCTAGGAGAAACACAATAGTGCACTTAGTGTCCATTTTGGTGTTAATAAGACACAAAAATTAGTTCAAAGATTTTACTTTTGGCCCAAGATGAATTTGGATCGTAAGAGATATGTAGAAGGTTGTGTTATCTCTCAAAAGGAAAAAGGTAAATCTAATAATGCAAGCCTATAGCATCCTTTACCCATCCCAACTAGACCATGGGAATGTCTGAGTATAGATTTTCTAGTGGGATTGCCTAAGACAAAAAATGGAATGGATATAATTTATGTCATTGTAGACAAATTTAGTAAGATGACACACTTTGTACCCTACAAGATAACAAATGATGCAATTTATATAGCTTCTCTATTCTTCAAGGAGGTAGTCATAATACATGGTTTTCCACTGAGTATAGTGTCTGACAGAGACATAAAGTTTATGAGTAATTTTGGAAGACTCTCTAGCAGAAGTTGGGAACAAACTTGTCTTTTGGATATACATACCATCCTCAGTCTGATGGCCAAATAGAGGTAGTAAATATGAGTCTTGGAAATCTCCTAAGGTGTATAACTAAGGATTATGGTCAAACATGGGACCAACTCATTGGGCAAGCAGAATATGCCTACAATGACACAGTGAATAGGACTACTGGTAAGAGTCCTTTTGAAATATTTTATGGCCTTCATCCAAGAGGCATATATAAGCTCAAAGATCTCAAGGATTGAACCAAGGGAAGTGGCTATGGTGATGAATTTGCACATTCTATGCAAGAATTCCATGAGAAAATGAGGAAGACACTCATTGAAAATACATAGAAGCTTAAGAGCAAAGTGGATGAGAGAAAAAGAGATGTCCAATTCAAAGTTAGGGATCTAGTGATGGTTCACCTCAATAAGGAAATATTACAAAAAGGAATACCACATCAGCTTCAGATGAGAAGAATTGGCCCATGAGTCATAGTAGCCAAATATGGAGCAAATTCCTACAAGGTGGAACTTCTAGAGGCTATGGGTTTATCTCTGGTGTTTAATGTTGCAAACCTGGTTTTATACAAAGGCCCAATCCCTGATATAGATCAAATTTTTACTGAAGCCATATAGGAGGTGGAGGAACTCAACTTGCCATTTTCACCAATCAAGAAGGTAGAACACATATTGGATTCTAGAGTCTACAAGAAGACAAGGAAGAAGGAATACCAAGAACACCTAGTGAAGTGGCATGGAAAAACAAATGCAGATACATTTTGGATAAAGGAAATAGAGTTCAAAAAGTTGGGCATTGACCACAACTTACTCAATCCAAGGGTGGATTGAAGCTTTTTCATTTGGGGAGAATGGTGCAAGAGCACCTAGGCAAACTCTCCATTTCTAGTTAAATTTTTGGTTTGTAACTGACTCTAGCCAAGTCAGTGATTTATTTTTACCTTAGAAGGTCTAGAATGGTGTATGGCTACATGTATTAATTAACTAGTACTAATCCAATCTAGTTTAGTTAGTTTTTCTTTATTGCATGTTTTGGCTTATAATTGGGAAAATGAGTCTAAATGTATCCTAGACCTAGGTGTGAAGTGGAAAGGGCCTAAAAATTATTTAATGATGTGTATTCATAGATAAAATAAGGATTGAGGTCCTAACAATTAGTTATGAGCATTTATGCAAAAGATGCTCAAAAGTTGTCATGACAAAATTCGCAACTTTTGCAAATGTTGCATGCAACTCGACAACTTTGGATTCCCCTCATTCTAGGAGTGGGAGATTAATGATAGTGGCCTCAAAATTAGGGAGAGGAATATTAAGATACTTGTGGCTCATTTCCCGAGGGAGTGGTGGATGTAAGCAAGTTTTTGAAAGTGAATAGAGCATGTGTTGTGAGATATAGAGTACAGTCAACTTGTTTGAATATTATTAATATTTTAATGGATTACAAATCTTAATGTTTACATAGATTCATGTAGTAGGAGTTAATTCATGAATTTTTCTTTTATTAAGCAAGTAGATTAGTGTTTATTTGGTAGCCTGAGGAAATTGTTTAAGTTTTAGGGAGTCTACTGGTCCAGTTCAGTGTAGTTTTTGTTTTATGGCTCCCCCATAGAATCAAACGGTGGGAAACTTCTGGTTGTGAATGAAAATCTTAGGGGAGCCTATGTAAAATGTATATATGTAAGTAGAAGTTCTGAGGATTTGAGTAGCTATTTTTAAAGTTATGCCCTTGGCGAGAAATGCATGTCTGGCTAGGTGTGTAACAGTGAAAGAATTGAGTGTCATTGCAAGTGTGTCTTTGGGAAAAGAAAACCAATTGAAGATTTATAATAATTAGGTTCTAATAGAACCTTGTCTACAAGCTGAGTTTTTTACCAATCCATCTGGATAAATTTCTAGAGAGAAATCAGATGACTGCAACTAATGCATGAAAATAGCCCCATTTGACCTATATTTTTGGACAGTAGTGTACGAAAGAATTAGGGAGCTAAAACCTTGAAAATCTATAATGTATTTAAAAAGGGTGTCTTAATCCTAAGTTTTCTTCTAGGGTTGTTTGAGATTTTTGAGAGAGAATCAAGAAAAACCCTCTAAATAGGGCTAGTTGGGCTACTAGGCCTAATAGGACCAAAAGAAATGTGAAGGTGGATCTTGATTGTTTTGATTTTGAGGACCAATTCAAATGGGATGGATTGGATGTGAAAATGATGTTTTAGTGATGGAAATATCCCTTGTACCACTGGTGAGAAATTTTTGAGAAGTTTAACCTTGAAATCATCCAAGAGAGCATAGTGACAGAGAGAAAATTTTAATGTTGAAAATCCTTCAAGGTTAGGCATAAGAGAACTAACTCTTACAGTGGAGTTAAACTAGTCTTAGGGTGGAGACTTGAGACTGTTAGGGTTCTAGGAGAGAATATAAATCCTAAGAAGACTAGGACAAGAAGAGTCCTACGTTGAGCAAGTGCAAAGAAAGCCTTGGAGCACTTCCATCAAATCGATACAACATTACTCTCTATGCAAAAATTCATGCTAATATCAATTAAAGTGTCTAACACTTGTCACATCAAAGAAAAATAATATATTCCCTAGCAAGTTAACATGTATTTTAAGGACATTATCCACTCATAGAGCCTTAAATTGTTATTTTGCATAGGTGAGCAGAAGAGATAAGTCTTAATGGATACCCCAATCAGACTCCGAGGCTGGAAGAAAATGAAAAACATAAAGAATGAGATAATAGAGAAAATAATTAGAGGTATTATAAAACTCAATAATATAATAGTTGTGGAGGCAATAATGAAGGTATTAGGAGAAGATTACTTCGGTAATATAGACAGGACAAGAGTGAATTCTCACATTGCATCAATGTTCCTTTCCCTATAAATGTTCCTCAAGAGAGAGACAAGAAGATTTCTAAGGAGATTTGTGAAAAAATATTCAAAAAGAGCATTCTAAGGGATATTAACATCATCCTTTACAACATTGATGGTCACCTTATGATCCCCAAATCCATGAACTATGGGAAGTCTCTCATGGGGGATAATTATGCTTGTAGATACCCTATTTTATGGTATGAAAGTAGGGAGACATTCAACTCATCCCTCTTGAGTAGAGGTTGCAACTTGAATTTCCTAACTGCACTCATACATGTCAAGAAACCATTCAACCCGAACTAGTTTGCTACGTACTTAAACAAGGAAAACATTGCCAATTTTGTGGATGCTCTGGATGGGACAAACTTGGCTATGGAAATCATTGTATCTAACAGCGAGAGTGAGGAAGAAATGGAGCTACAGGGAAGGATGCCTTCCTCGGGGGCAGGCCCTTCTTCATCGCGAGGCAAGATAATGGGTAAAGGAAAAGGAATCAAACTTGGCTAGAATACCACTATATAATTTATTATATCTTATAAGATAATATGTTTAAGATGTAATCATTAGGATACTACTCATAGGTTATCAAAAACTTATAACCCAAAACTATCATTTTGGTTGTTTGGGTATAATTTGGTAAACCTAAAGCACTACATTTTCACTACACTTTTGGTTTAAATCAAACAATATATTATAGAAGTATAGAAATTATAGTAATATCCATCTTTTTAAGATTTGTATAATATACTTCTTTAGTAGGTTAATTATAAACAATATGTGGTGTTAATATAAATGTAGGTCCTATATTGAGGAATGAAAGCATTATAATACTTAATGGTTGCATTTATCTTTATTAAAATTCAATGGTTGCACATTTTTTCATATTTAATGGAAGAATCTCTCTTTCATGGGATATCATTTGTTACAGGGGTCATATTCAACATACCGATAATTTGTAGATTTCTACATTTCACTTTGATAGGAATATGTTGTAATACAAAACTTGAATGAAATAAGATTTTATCATTAAAAGATTATGATATTACAACTTTATTAAACATTTATATAATATATAAAACCATATATGAAAATGGAAAAAAAAACTAAGAGTAATATATCCACATCTGTGTGTGTGTGTGTGTGTGTGTTTACATAAACCTGAACGTATATATATATATATATATATATATATATATATATAGACAAATATATAACTTTATACTTGACTTTGTTCTTATATTTTCCTCGTGAATTAATAATAAGGAGGAGTATACTTATATCAATAATTCCCATTCGATCCATTTCCTTTCCCTGTCAGCTTGCAAGTGTCGTGTGGTCTTCTCCTTCCGATGACAAAGAACATTCCAAAAGTCTGCCAGAGGAAGAGGCAGAAAATGGTCAACCCTCCTTTAATTGCTTAAATAAGCATTCATCTCACTTATATGTTAGTCTATCTTCCTAGCCTTTCATCTAGATTTTGGAAAATGTCCACCCCTATTAAGCTGAAGGGCTCCAAGCCTCAATTAGATTTTGAGGGGGAAATCACCATCAAAAGACTAAAGTCTTTTATGCTGAACACTCATGCATTAATACTTAGTGTTATTTTTTGGATTCTTGGGATGGAATTCCTTTCCAATGAAGATTGATACCAAGTCAACTCAGATATCCCATCAATGTTCATAGTCATGGCTATTCAGGTAGATCCAGGGAAATTTGACATTGGGAGGCTCTGCGCCCACATTTTTAAACGCAAATATTTAGGAGTTCACTAGATCTAGTTATTCATAATATTCACAAAGATTTGTAAATTATAAGACCCATATTTTACAATATGTCAATGATTAATGGTAGACATGTTCCTTCCTCCACTATTATGGTTATGTATGACTTATCAATGTTGTTCTCAAGAACTCCCATCATCAGGATAAATGTAGATTTTCTATTTTTTTAGCTTCATGTTAAGGCTTCGAAGGAAGATGATTGGTTCTATAATTATTTGCATGAGGATGATGTGGGTAACATTGATAGAGAAGGTTTTAGTGACTCAGATGATGAAGAAGCAATTGTGGAAAGGGTAAATATAGATGGCCATAAGAGGAAGAAAAGCCAAAATGAGGACTCCCCCTTAATCCCTAAAACCATGGATGAAACTACTTAAGTAGGTTCATGCTCAATCTTCTTTGTATAGAGCACCTCTCACCCTCAGTCAAATGTAGGCCAACTAAATAGCTTTCTATTAGTTTCTTCCACTATCCTTATCATTTTATCTGGGTATCAAAACTTATTGTGCTATTCAATATGATATGTCTCTATTATTGTTACATGGATATGATTATTTGATAGTAATTCCTTAGCCATTTCTTTAAATGTTAGTCACTATTAGAATGTTGGGAACTATGATGAGAAATTTAATTTAGAGTTTGGCTAAGGTTTTGTAGCAATTAAATACCAATCATTTCTTTCAATTATTACATCTAAAATATCTCTCTATTCTACATATTGATTTAAAAAGAAATGGAATTATCATTTGAAACCTACCAATATGATTATGATGATAATGTTAAAATATTGGTTTCTATATAAAATAGGCAATATAGAAATATATTAAGGGATATATAAATCAATATTTTACTAATCTATAATCATAGCGTAGATTTCTAGGGAATTTTATTCATGGTTTCCTTCCTCTTTTCATAGTATCTACTATCTTTATAGTTGTTTTTGTAGATTCTAATTACAAAGTTATTACTTAAGGTCTTAGATTGATGAACTATAACTAATTCACTGTTTGAAAATGATAAGTTGATGATCACCAAAATTCAAAAGTGAATGCAAGACATCAAATTAGTTAATGTATTGTATTGTCTTTGATTTCAACTTGATATGGTATGATTTATCATATACATATTGGTCATAAGCTTAAAGATCTGAAAAGAAAATTTTTATGTTATCGGTAAAACATAAAAGTTTTGTATATGTCGAGTGACAGTAAACATCGATAGACAGTGCAAACTAACAGATAGTGAACACCAAGCAGCTCATAGTGTATACCGAGCACCGCGATAATAAAGAAAGTGTTACTAAGAAAGAGCTATTTATCGAGCATAACTGAAGTCAATGATTGGGAATAACTAAAATCAATGACCGAGCTAACTGGAGTTGATGACTGATTAGAACTAAAGTTAAAGAATGAAAAAACTACTTAGCAGGCAAGATATATATTTAGATATTGACTGATTAATTTCTTTATTTTCAATGACCAGTTAAAATAAATCATGGAAAAATATTTAAAGCACGTTTTATTCACATCTATAATGGAGAGATCTATGGAATAAAACTAAAGCAGAGTTTTATGGGATAAAGAAAGCATGGTGATTTTTATGGATCAAGAAGTGATCTACAAAAAAAATAAGGAGATTGAACGGCTAATCATGTCTATATAAAGAGACAAGGAATTAATTATGAAATGAGGAGTACTGAGTATAATTATGGTGAACATAGAATTATTCATGCAGATTTGATCATACAAGTTGAAGAATAGAGCCAAGGAATTCTTCAGACACCAAGCAACAGAGCACAGAGCATTCCCTGAGTAGAAGAAGGAAAGAGAGCAAAGGAACTGAAGTGAATATTTATCTTAGAGGTATTAATGGACTAAAAATAGGTCTGAATATCTGCAAGTTAAAATTGTATTTTGAACAGATTATTTACTATATCAGTTTAACCATTGATTCATAAAATCTCTTAACCGAGTGGGAATTAACAGTCCTTGTTGTATTGAGATACTCAAGAGTATCAAAAGGTTTTCTTGTTGACAACATAGTGAGTTCTAGGTCAAAAGACAAACTATTGGTTTTAAATCGTCTAACAAGGTCACACTTAATAGTGTGTATTGTAACCTTTAACAGGGTTGACTCTTCACAAATCTCACTTCAGAAGAGCAAAATATTTTAGGTTACCGGTCCCAAGTGGTTTTCCCTTAGCAGGGTTTCCACATTAAAATATATGTGTTAAATGTGCATATGGTTCATTGCATTGATATTTTTCCCTACACATTATTGAAACTAGATTGGTCAGCTAACACTAAGTTTATTTACTGCTATTTGGTAAAGTATAGAAAAGATAAACAATATATCTTACCGAGCAGGTTATATTTGCTAAGTTTATTTATGGCATACATCTTGATGGACTGAAAGATAACTAGAGGGTATTATATTTGAAGAATAAATTTTTGGTTGGATTTTTGGAATTAGTTTAAGACCATTGATTCACCCCCACCCCCCCCCCCTCTCAATTATTCTAATAATTGGTATCAGAGCTTTGGTGCTTGAAAGAAAATTTTAAAGCAACTTAAGATAAAGATGACAAGATGAGTAAAAGGGATGTGACTAAGTTGAAAAAGGACAACTTTGCATCATGGAAAAGAAGAATAAGACTTCATCTATCAAGTATTGGAAATGATGTCACACAATACTTGGATACTGAATATATTGCACCTACTCGACCTCTAACTGTTGATCAATTGAGAGAGAAACATTAACATAATTCTATGATGATTGAACTTGCTTCTTCACTAACTGATGCTGAATTTGATGATGTGATGCACCTCTACAAATAAAATGTGGGACAAAATCAAGCTATTACATGGAGGAGACACCAATGTGTTGAGAGCTAGAGTTGAAAGCCTAAGAGGAAAGTTTGATGACCTAAGAATGAGAGAAGGAGAGAGAATCACTCAATATAGGAGAAGAATCAAAGAAGTTATTAATTATATCTGTGGAGTAGGGGGAGTACTTGAGCAAGAAACATTTATAAGTAAAATTCTAAGAACCTTACTACCTATGTATGCTATTAGAGTATATATGAAATTAAAGAAATGAGAGAAGTACAAAATAACAATGTTACTCTTGATAGTTTGATTGGTATAATTATTTCATTTGAGATAGTGTCTTACCAACTATTGAGTCTGCATTCAAATCTTATCTAAAAATAAGAAAATCTAGTCACAAACACACTATGAGAAATGATAATGACAATGATAGTGATGAATAAGAACTCGATGAACTTGAAGCACTAATGGCTAGGAGATTACATAGAGGTAAAGGAAGATATAAAGGTAAATTACCATTGGTCTCTTTTAATTGCAAATAAATTTGACATTTTTCTTCTAGGTGCCCTAACAAGAAAAGGGATGAAAGAAACAATGAAAGATCTTATGAAAATAAGTATGATAGAAGTGATGACTAAGACTACAGAAGAAACCGACACTCTTACAAAAGAGATAACCATAATTAAAAGGACAAAGGAAAGAAGGCTTGTTACCTGGCTGAGAACAAAGTTGAAAAATTCTGACACTAATTCTCATGAAGATATTGAGGTAGTATATTTTGTTATGAAGGATGATTCAGAAGAAGAAGAAAGGTATGTTTAAATAGAACTCATATCTAACATTAGCTAAAATCATGTCTAGATAATTGATAGTGGATGTACTCATCACATGATAGGAGATAAAGAAAAGTTTGAAACTTTTGACGATTCTAACGGTGGATCAGTTAGGATGGGTAATGACTCACCTTGCCCAATTGAAGGAAAAGGTACCGTCATGTTGAATAATCTAATTAGATGTAAAAATGCATATTGGGTGAAAGGACTTAATTATAATTTATTGAGTGTTTCACAGCTGAACATCACAGGACACCGAGTTGCATTTGAGAACAAAAAGGCAATGATCTATAATGAAAAAGGAAATTTAATCGATACTCGTGAAAAATCAAAAGGTAATCTATTATATCTTGATGATATTGAGACCACTTGTTAATTGGCTAGAAATGAACACATTTGGTTGTGGCATAAAAGGTTATGTCATGTGAACTTTGAAAACATAGTTAAGATAAGTAAGAAAAGAAAAGTAAGAGGCTTATTGAGTATTTCAAATCCCGACCATGTTATTTGCAAGAATTGTCAAATTGGAAAAATGACAAAATCTAGTTTCAAGAGAAAAACCTACACATCTAATGCTATTCTAGAGTTAGTCCATATTGAATTATGTGGACCAATGAGAAAAAAGAGCTATTATGGTGATAGATACTTCATTCTATTTGTTGATGAATATTCTAGGATGATGATGTTGGAAAGTGACAATGCCAGCAATTGTTATTTTGTCATTGATGTCAAACCTTAATTGGTGAGACTATTATTATATGTTTGAGTACCATATCTATTGATTGATGAAGAAGATTTAACAAGAAGACCAAATGAATGGTTGAGTTAAGGAAAATAAAAGGGTACTTGATCAGTTGGCACTCGGACAAAGTAAGTAGTTGTTTATCTTTCAAAGACAGTTTTTCTATTTGTTTTGTGCCGAGCAAGTTTGGCTTGTACCGAGCAAAGTTGCTTGTATTGAGAAAAGTTGTTTGTGTCGAGCGAAGTTGTTTGTGATGAGAAATTTTGTTCATTGTCGAGCACTAGTGAAATTGCCGAGTGAAAACAATGATGTTGGCCAACTTACAGTATTTGGATTAATGATGAGATTTGAGATCTCTAGCCGACTTAGTTAATTTTATTGGGATATGTAAAGTTAATTAAAGATTGATCCATGTCATTTAATGTATGGGTAACTATAATTAATGCATGGTTTCAAGATTTAATTAGAGACTACTTTTGAGAAGTAAATGTAATGTAATGATGGAATGATCCTTTGGATCTGACCTAACATAAGATCTATGATATTGATTAAGTGGCAAAGATTTATCTGACCTAGACAGAGAGGTATATGATAACCTCAATGGGTTATTCATTGTGTTTGTATGTGCAAGTGGATGTACTGATTCGTGTACATGTGTGTATGCAAGAGGATTGCATAGTTGATTTACTGATTGGTATGACCTAGCAGAGAAGGCTGAATACAGAAGCAGAAAGTTTCATATGTGATTTCTTGATGGATTTCCAAGTAGATCGGAAGTTTGAAATGAAAATGTAGGCCATCTAGTAAGCTAGCATCAGAGCTGTAATTGGATCTGAATTTGCAAAGTAAGTTGTATGTATCAGATCACAACTGCTGATTACTTTCTAACCATTGTATCAGTTAAAATCCTTTAACAAGGTTGCCCTAACAATCATTTGTATAAATCCTCTAAGAAGGTGACATTCAGGTGGAATGTTCTAAGTCCTCTAACAAGGCCACTCATGATAGGGTGATTAAATCCTTTAACTAGGTAACACCTAATAGTGTGTTATTGTAACCTTTAACAAGATTGGCTTCTCAAAGAGCTCACTTCAGAAGAGTGAAAAATGGTAGCATGTTACTAGTGGTTTTTCCCATATTGGGTTTCCAAATTAAATAATTGTGTCAACTTGTGGGAATGCTTATGGTTTGTTTTACTATTATGTTTCTACAAGCTAATTATACTATATAGTAAATTGCATGGTTAAAGTTGTTGATATATGGTACTGCTTCCGACTAGATCTGAAATACAGAAAGTTTTATTTGCTACATCTAGACCTGAGGATAACTAATTCACCCCTCCCCTCTTAGTTATTCTAAATTCATTCTAACAATTGGTATCAGAACTTTGGTCTCCTGAAAATAGTTTGAACATATGTGGAGCGAAAAGATCAAGATGTACAAGAAGGAGGTTTTGAAGCTGGACAAAGGTAACTTCCCTGCATGGCAGAGTTTGATGAAATTGCATCTGGCTGGTATTGAACATGATGCTAAGAGACTTATTAAAAATGAATATGTATCACCTACTACTCCTTTCACAACTACACAACTAAGAGAAAAGCGAGAGCACAATCAAGCAATGTTGGAGATTACATCCTCATTGAGCTATTTAGAGTTTGATGATATAAAGAGCTGCACAAATGAAAAATAGACGTGGGATAAACTAGCAACTATCCATGGTGGAGACACAAATGTGCTAAGAGCTAAATCAGAAAGTCTAAGAGGTAATTTTGATGAGATGAAAATGCAAGAAGGTGAAAATGTTAATCAGTATTATGGTAGAGTAAAAGAAGTTGTAAATTCCATTAGAGGAGCTAATGGAACAATAGATGAGAACACTATTATGAGAAAGGTACTGAGAAATTTACTTTGTGTATACGCTATTAGAGTTTTTTCAACTCAAGAACTGAGATGTACTCCAAACAATAATCTGAATCTGGAAAATCTGATAGGCAGACTCACTGCATTTGAAATGTCAAATTATTATAACTACAATCCACAAGGTATTGATTTTTCTTTTAGATCACAAATGGTTCTCAATAAATCTAAGAAAGGAAAGAAACATGTGAACAGTGATAGTGACACTACTGATGATGATCTTGAAGAACTTGAAGCACTTATGGAAAAAAGTTTGTCCAGAGGAAAAGGAAAATATAGAGGTAAGCTTCCTATCATTTGTTTTTCATGCAATAAAGTTGGTCATATAACTGCTAGATGTCCTGATAAGAATGAAGAAGATGAAAGAAAGGACAAAAAATAAAAGGAATACACAGATAGAAAGGATGATTGAGACTTCAGGAAATATAAGGATTACAAAGACAAAGGTAAGAAATCTTGTTATATTGCTGAAGAAACTTCTGACAATGATACTGACAATTATGATGACAATGATATAGAAGTTGTTTATGCTGCAATGAAAGAAGATTCTGATGATGATGAGAAAACTGCATTAATTTCTTATAAAAGTAAAGGCGATCATTGGATCATTGACAATGGTTGTTCCCATCATATGACTGGTGATAAGGATAAGTTTGAAACCCTAAACCAATGTAAAGGAGGATATGTAAAATTTGGTAATGATGCACCATGTCTTATCAAAGGTAAAGGATTGATTAACTTGACTAAAAAAATCAAATGTGATAATGTGCATTGGGTTGATGATCTTAATTACAATTTGCCAAGTGTGGCACAACTGAACACTTCTGGTTACAGAGTTGAGTTCCATAACAGAAAAGCAAAGATCTATGACTCTACTGGAGAACTAGTTGGAAGTGGTGATCAGACTAAAGATAACTTGTATCTAGATTTATATGAAGAAACATGTTTGTTTGCATAGTACAATGATGTTTGGTTATGGCATAAGAGGTTGTATCATGTCAACTTTGATAACTTGGTAAGCATAAGTAAATTGAAAAAGGTTAGAGGGCTACCTAAGTTAAAGAAACCTAAGAATGCAATGTGCAAACAATGTCAACTAGGAAAGATGACTAAGTCTAGTTTCAAGAGTAAAACACATATTTCAGAGGAAATTTTGGAATTAGTCCATACTGATCTCTATGGTCCCATTGGAGAAAGAAGCTACAATGGTGCTAGATACTTTATTCTATTTGTTGATGATTATTCAAGGATGATGACTGTAATGTTTCTCAAGGAAAAATCTGATGCATTCCAGTTATTTAAATGGTACTTAGCTAAAATTGAAAAGGAAATAGGAAAAAGTTTGAAATGTTGAAGATCTGACAGAGGTGGAGAGTTTATTTGTAATGAGTTCAACAGGTTCTTCAATGATCAAGGAATAAAGAGACAAATGTCCACACCTACGACACCTCCACAAAATGGTATTGCTGAATGCAGGAACAAATCTATCATGGACTGTGCAAGAACACTAATGATGGAGAAGAATGTTGCAAATAAATACTGGAAAGAAGTTGTAAGTACTGTAGTCTATACCCTGAATAGAGTACAAGTCAAGAAAGGTACAAATGCTACACCTTATGAACTTTGCTATGGTTATGCACCTAGTGTAAAGTACTTTAAAGTATTTGGAAGAAAATGTTTTATACTAAAGGACAACAGAAAAGGAAAAATTGATGCTAAAGGTGAAGAAGGTATATTCCTTGGTTATTCAATGAAAAGAAAAGCATACAAATGTTTGAATTCTAATACTAACAAAGTTGTGGAAATTGCAAATGTTAGAATTGATGAGTTTGTAGAAAGGAATGAAGCTGAAAGTACACAAGAGCTTGAAAGCTATATATCCTTCGTATATCTAGATGAGGAAGCTTCTAATACATTACTTGAGGCTAGTACTGAGCAATAGCATTCACCTACCGAGTCACAAAGTCGAGTTGCCGAGCAACAACAAGTGAATGTCAAGCTATATGATGGAGATGCCGACTCTCAGAATCAACCAGAACTTAACACAAGCAATGAATCTGAAGAAAGACCTGAGCCTACTCTAGCAAAATATGTGAGGAGACACCACAATTCTAATCAAATCATTGGATCGAAGGTTCTGCAGTTATGACACGAAGTAAGTTCAGAGATGGCACATGTCTATTATGTGAATTTGAGCCCAAAGCAGTGAAAGATGCTTTAGAAAATGAAGATTGGATATAGGCAATGAATGAGGAAATTGAAAAAACTAAGAAGAACAAGACTTGGACACTTGTACCTAGGAAAAACGATAAAAATGTAATTGGTACAAAGTGGGTATTCAGGAATAAACTGAATGAGCATGGAGATGTGACAAGAAACAAAGCTAGATTGGTATACAAGGGTTATGCACATGAGGAAGGAATTGACTATGGTGAAACATTCACCCTAGTTGCAAGATTGGAAGGAGTCAGAACCTTAATTGCATATGTAGCCTATAAAGGATTCAAAGTTTATCAGATGGATGTAAAGTCTGCATTTCTTAATGGTATCTTGGTAGAAGAAGTGTATATTGAGAAAGCTGATGGTTTTGTTGACCCAAACAAAAGGAATATGGTTTGTAGATTTCACAAAGCTCTATATGGACTGAAGTAAGTGCCAAGAGAATGGTATGAGAGATTGCACAATTATCTAATCAAGATTGGATTTGCAAGAACCAATGACAATAGAAACATATACTTGAAGATAGAGAAAAGAAAAGGTACATTATTAGCTAAAAATTTTGTAGATGACATCATATTTAGTGGACAAGATGTGTTATTCTAGACATTTGCAATAGAGATCCAAACTAAATTTGAGATGTCTATGTTTTGTGAGATAAAATTATTTGTTGGCTTACAAATTTATCAAATGAAGAATGGTATCTATATCACTCAATCTAAATATATCAAGGAGATACTGAAAACTTGTGGAATGGAAGAGTCCAAACCAGTGAGTACACCCATGGCTACTGGACAGAAGCTAACAAAAGATGATGACACAAAAGAAGTGAACCAAACACTCTATAGATCAATGATTGGAAAACTATAGTATGTTGTACACAATAGACCTGACATTGCCCTAGCCATTGGAATTGTTAGAAGGTTTTCTGCTAACACCATGGAAACTCACATGATGGCAGTAAAAAGGATTCTAAGATATTTGAAAGGAGCTGATGACTATGGTCTATACTACAAGAAGAATGACAAGTTTGAACTCAAAGTTTACACTGACTCTCATTGGGCTTGAAATGTTGATGACAGAAAAAGTAATACTGGTGGAGCATTTCTTTTAGGTAAAAGATTGATCTCATGGAAAAGAAAGAAACATAACTACACCTCAGAATCTACAGTTGAAGCTGAGTATCAGGCATCATCAGTCAACTGTTCTAACATTGTGTGGTTGAAGATACTACTGAAAGGTATGAAGGAAGAAATCACTAAACCAGTTGTCATATATTGTGATAACACAAGTGCCATTAATATTTCTAAAAACCTTGTTATGCACTTGAAGACAAAGCACATAGCTATCAAGTATCATTACTTGAGGGAGCTAGTTCAGAATAAAGAAGTGAGATTGGACTATGTGAACACTAAAGAACAATTAGCAGACATATTCACAAAGGCCCTACCCAAAGATGCTCATGAGTATCTGTGAGGTAAAATGGGGGTGAATCCCCTAACTGAGGCTAATTAAGTTCTGTATGGTACTATTGCATCAAATATTACATTCAGAATACTTGACACATTGATGCATAGTAAGTCACACTTTAGGATGCTGACTAAAGTTGTGAAGTTGGACAAGGATAGATAAGAAGATCAGTCATAATCAAGATGACAGGATTAGCATGATATTGAAGATCTACATGATAAATATATTGAAGTCTTTGGCATTGTTGTCAAAGAGGGAGAGATTACTTAGAGGAAGAGATTAAGTATAAAGAGGAAGAGATTACCTATATAGAGGCTAAAGTTACTATTGAAAACATTGAAGTGATTATCTACTCAGAGGGAGTCTAAAGATTATTAGACACAGATGATTACAATGTAATTACAGACACAGAGGGAGAAATGTTTTACAGATGAGAATCAGAATGATGCTAAAGACATTAATGAAGATTTGTTCATATCAAGGAATACAAGTGACTTTTTGGATTTTATGGTAACTATTCTTGTTAAATCATTGTTTTAATGTTTTGTGTTTTCATCAATGCCAAAGTGGGAGATTGTTGGAAAGTGACAATGCAAGCAATTATTATTTTGTCATTGATGTCAAACCTTAACTGGTGAGACTAGTTTTATATGTTTGAGTACCATATCTATTGACTAATGAAGAAGATTTTACAAGAAGACCAAGTGAATGGTTGAGTGAAGGAAAATAAAAGGGTACTTGATCAGTTGGCACTCTGGCAAAGTAGTTAGTTGTTTATCTTTCAAAGATAGTTTTTCTGGTTGTTTTATGCCGAGAAAGTTTGCCTTGTGCCGAGCGAAGTTGTTTGTGCCAAGAGAAGTTGTTTGTGATGAGCTAGTTTGTTTAGAGCCGAGCACCAATGAAATTGCCAAGTGAAAACAGTGATGTTGGCCGACTTACAGTATTTGGATTAATGATGAGATTTAAGATCTTTGGCCGATTTAGTTAATTTTATTGAGATATGTAAATTTAATTAAAGATTGATCCACGTCATTTAATGTATGGGTAACTGTAATTAATGCATGGTTTCAAGATTTAATTAGAGACTACTTTTGAGAAGTAAATGTAATGTAATGATGGAATGATCCATTGGATCTTACCTAACCTAAGATCTACAATCTTGATTAAGCGGAAAAGATTTATCTGACCTAGACAGAGAGGTATATGATAACGTCAAGGGGTTATTCATTATGTGTGCATGTAGAAGTGCATGTACTGATTGGTGTACATGTGTGTATGCAAGAGGATTGCATAGTTGATTTACTGATTGGCATGACCTAGCAGAGAAGGCTGAATACATAAGCAAAATGTTGCATGTGTGATTGCTTGACAGATTTCCAAGCATATCAGAAGATTGAAATGACAATGCAGGCCATCCAGTAAGTTAGCATCAGAGCTATAATTGGATATAAATTTGCAAAGTAAGTTGTATGTATCAGATCACAACTGCTAAATACTTTCTAACCATTTTATCAGTTAAAATCCTTTAACAAGGTTGACCTAACAGTCATTTGTATAAATCCTCTAACAAGGTGACATTCAAGTGGAATGTTTTAAGTCCTCTAACAAGGCCACTCCTGGTAGGGTGATTAAATACTTTAACCAGGTTATAGCTAACAGTGTGTTATTGTAACCTTTAATAGGGTGGGCTCCTCCCAGAGCTCACTTCAGAAGAGTGAAACTTTGTAGCATGTTACTAGTGGTTTTTCCCATTTTGGGTTTCCATGTTAAATACTTGTGTCAACTTGTCTGAATGCTTATGGCTTGTTTTACTGTTATGTTTCTACAATATAATTACATTATACAGTAAACTGCATGGTCAAAGTTGTTGACATATGCTACTACTGCCAAGTAGATCTGAAATACAGAAAGTTTTATTTGCTACATCTAGACCTAAGGATAAATGATTCACCGCTCCCCTCTCAGTTATTATAAATTCATTCTAACAATTGGTATCAGACCTTTGGTCTCCTCAAAATAGTTTGAAGGTACTTGGAGAAAAAAGATCAAGATGTATAAGAAGGGGGTTCCAAAGCTGAACAAAGATAACTTCCCTACATGGTGAAGTTTGATGAAACTGCATCTGGATAGTATTGGAGATGATGCTAAGAGACTTATTGAAAATGACTATGTATCACCTACTACTCCTCTCATAGCTGCACAACTAAGAGAAAAGCAAGAGCACAATCAAGCAATGTTGGAGATTGCATCCTCATTGAGCTATTTAGAGTTTGATGATATAAAGAGCTACAGAAATGAAAAATAGATGTGGGATAAACTAGCAACTGTCTATGGTGGAGACACAAATGTGCTAAGAGCTAAATCATAAAGTCTAAGAGGTAAGTTTGATGAGATGAAAATGCAAGAAGGTGAAAATGTTAATCAGTATTATGGTAGAGTAAAATAAGTTGTAAATGCCATTAGAGGAGCTAATGGAACAATAGATGAGAACACTATTGTAAGAAAGGTGCTGAGAAATTTACTTCCTGTATATGCTATTAGAGTTTTTTCAATTCAAGAACTGAGATGTACTCCTAACAATAATCTGAATCTCAAAAATCTGATAGGCAGACTCACTGCATTTGAAATGTAAAATTATGATAACTACAATCCACAAGGTATTGATTCTTCTTTTAGATCAAACCTGGTTTTCAATAAATCTAAGAAAGGAAAGAAACATGTGAATAGTGATAGTGACACTACTGATGATGATCTTGAAGAACTTGAAGCACTTATGGAAAAAAGGTTGTCTAGAGGAAAAGGAAAATATAGAAGTAAACTTCCTATCATTTATTTTTCATGCAATAAAGTTGGTCATATAGCTGCTAGATGTCCTGATAAGAATGAAAAAGATGGAAGAAAGGACAACAAATACAAGGAATACAAAGACAAAAAGGATGACTGAGACTTTAGGAAATATAAGGATTACAAAGACAAAGGTAAGAAATCTTGTTATATTGTTGAAGAAACTTCTGACAATGATACTAACAATTATGATGACAATGATATAGAAGTTGTTTATGTTGCAATGAAAGAAGATTCTGATGATGATGAGAAAAATGCATTAATTTATTATAAAAGTAAAGGTGATCATTGGATCATTGACAGTGGTTGTTCCCATCATATGACTGGTGACAAGGATAAGTTTGAAACCCTAAACCAATGTAATGGAGGATATATAAAATTTGGTAATGATGCACCATGTCTTATCAAAGGTAAAGGATTGATTAACTTGACTGACAAAATTAGATGTGATAATGTGTATTAGGTTGATGATCTTAACTACAATTTTCTTAGTGTTGCATAGCTGAACACTTCCATTTAAAGAGTTGAGTTCCATCACATAAAAGAAAAGATCTATGACTCTACTGGAGAACTAGTTGGAAGTGGTGACCAAACTAAAGGTAACTTGTTCTATCTAGATTTATATGAAGAAACATGTTTGTTTTCACAGTACAATGATGTTTGGTTATGGCATAAGAGGTTGTGTCATGTGAACTTTGATAACTTGGTAAGCATAAGTAAATTGAAAAAGGTTAGAGGGCTACTTAAGTTAACGAAACCTAAGAATGCAATGTGCAAACAATGTCAACTAGGAAAGATGACTAAGTCTAGTTTCAAGAGTAAAACAAATATTTCAGAGGAAATTCTTGAATTAGTCCATACTGATCTCTGTGGTCTCATTGGAGAAAGAAGCTACTATGGTGCTAGATACATTATTCTATTTGTTGATGATTATTCAAGGATGATGACTGTAATGTTTCTCAATTAAAAAATCTAATGCATTCCATTAATTTAAATGGTACTTAGCTAAAGTTGAAAAGGAAAAAGGCAAAAGTTTGAAATGCTTAAAATCTGACAGAGGTGAAGAGTTTATTTCCAATGAGTTCAACAGGTTCTGCAATGACCAAGGCATAAAGAGATAGATGTCCGCACCCAGGACACCTCCACAAAATGGTATTGCTGAACAGAGGAATAGATCTATCATGGACTGTGCAAGAACACTAATGATGGAGAAGAATGTTGCACATAAATACTGGAAAGAAGCTGTAAGTACTGCAGTCTATACCCTGAATAGAGTACAAGTCAAAAAAGGTACAAATGCTACACCTTATGAATTTTGGTATGGTTATGCACCTGGTGTAAAGTACTTTAAAATATTAGGAAGCAAATGTTTTATACTAAAGGAAAATAGAAATGGAAAACTTGATGCTAAAGGTGAAGAAGGTATATTCCTTGGTTATTCAACAAAAAGAAAAGCATACAAATGTTTGAATTCTAATACTAACAAAGTTGTGGAAAGTGCAAATGTTAGAATTGATGAGTTTGTAGATAGGAATGAAGCTGAAAGTACACAAGAGCCTGAAAGCTCTAGATCTTTCATATATCTGGATGAGGAAGATTCTAATACATTACTCGAGGCTACTGCCGAGCAATAGCATGCACTTGCCGAGTCATAGAGTGGAGTTGCTAAGCAAAAATAAGTGAGTGCCAAGATATCTGATGGAGATGCCGAGTCTCAGAATCAACCAGAACTGAACACAAACAATGAATCTGAAGAAAGACCTGAGCCTACTCTATCAAAATATGTGAGGAGACACCACAATTCTGATCAAATGATTGGATCGAAGGATTCTGCAGTTATGACACAAAGTAAGTTGACAGATGACACATGTTTGTTATGTGAATTTGAGCCCAAAATAATGAAAGATGCTTTAGAAAATGAATATTGGATAGATGCAATGAGTGAGGAAATTGAACAAATTGAGAAGAACAAGACTTTGACACTTGTACCTAGGCTGAAGGATAAAAATGTAATTGGTACAAAGTGGGTATTCAGGAATAAACTGAATGAGCATGGAGATGTGACAAGAAACAAAGCTAGACTGGTATGCAAGGGTTATGTACAGGAGGAAGGAATTGACTATGGTGAAAAATTCACCCTAGTTTCAAGATTGGAAAGAGTCAGAACCTTACTTGCATATGCAGTCTATAAAGGATTCAAAGTTTATCAGATGGATGTAAAGTCTGCATTTCTCAATAGTATCTTGGAAGAAGAAGTGTATATTGAGCAAGATGATGGTTTTTTTGACCCAAACAAAAGGAATATGGGTATGTGCAAGATCATGGTGTGCCAAACCATGCCCTTAAGTGGCAATGAAAATTTAGAAAATCAGGTTTCGGAAAGTTGACGTAAAAATTTGAACAAGTTATCAATATTATATAAAAAATGTGTAAGAAGAGAATGTATTGCAAATTGAATTTAATTTCTTTGCTACAAGCTAATTATTTTAAAAATATTCTATGTGGTGAAATTTCAAATTTATATGCAGTAGTATGAAAATTTTAGGAAAAAGATAAGAAGTAGGTGTATGTCTGACCACCTTAAACACAATAAATTGATTATATTTTTTTACAAGATTATAGATATAAGTAGTAGAATCATTTCCAGATGTGATGCATATTTTTTTGTAATTATTTTCTAAGTAAATAATTAATTATGATTTTTCTACTACAAATTTTCCATAATATAAAAAATTTCATGTCTGGCCACCTTAACTTAGTCTAAACTTCATCAAATTGAAATTTTTTTATTTTTTTATTGGAGAAGGCAAAGCATAGAATGTGAATCATGTTTACGATTTCAAAAATGTTATACTATTTGAAAACTATAGCTATTTTTCAATCAGTCTATCAATCAGGACTAAAAAGATAAGAAGTAGGTGTATGTCTGACCACCTTAAACACAATCAAATGATAATATTTTTTGACTAGATTATAGATATAAGAAGTAGAATCATGTCTGGATTTGAAAAATTTTAATTTTAATTTTTTTCCACGTAAATAGTTAATTATGATTTTTCTTCTAAAACTTTTCTAGAATATAAAAACTCTCATGTCTGACTACCTTAACTGAGTCTAAACTTAATCAAATTATTTTTTTTTTTCATTTTTTCTTATAGTAGATGAAGCATAGAATGTGACACATGTTTCAGATTTAAAAAATGTTAAACCATTTGGAAGTTATAGATATTTTTCAATCAGTCTACCAATCAGAACTTCTTTTTCGCATTGCCACTTTTGGCATACCATGATCCCGCACATACCCATATGGTTTGCAGATTGCACAAAGCTCTATATGGACTAAAGCAAGCGCCAAGAGCATGGTATGAGAGATTGCACTATTATCTGATCAATATTGGATTCGCAAGAACCAATGAAAACATTAACCTATACTTGAAGACAGAGCAAAGCAAAGGTACATTATTAGCTAAAATTTTTGTAGATGACATCATATTTAGTGGACAACATGTGTTATGCTAGACATTTGCAATAGAGATGCAAAATGAATTTGACATGTCTATGTTTGGTGAGATAAAATTCTTCGCTGGCTTACAAATTTATCAAATAAAGAATGATATCTATATCACTCAATCTAAATATATCAAGGAGATATTGAAAACTTTTGGAATGGAAGAGTCCAAACTAGTGAGTACACCCATGGCTACTGGACAGAAGTTGACAAAAGATGATGACACAAAAGATGTGAACCAAACACTCTATAGATCAATGATTGGAAAACTACAATATGTTGTACACAGTAGACCTACCATTGCCCTAGCTATTGGAATTGTTGCAAGGTTTTTTGCTAACCCCAAGGAAACTCACATGATGGTAGTAAAAAGGATTCTAAGATATTTGAAAGGAACTGATGACTATGGTCTATAATACAAGAAGAATGACAAGTTTGAACTCAAATTTTACACTGACTCTGATTGGGATAGAAATGTTGATGACAAGAAAAGCACTACTGGTGGAGCATTTATTTCAGGTAAAAGATTGATCTCATGGAAAAGAAAGAAATAGAATTGCACCTCACAATCTATAGCTGAAGCCGAGTATGTGGCAACAACAGTCAACTGTTCTAACATTGTGTGGTGGAAGATACTACTGAAAGGTATAAAGGAAGAAATCACTGAACCAGTTGTCATATATTGTGATAACACGAGTGCCATTAATATTTCTAAAAACATTGTTATGCACTCGAAGACAAAGCACATAGCTATCAAGTATCATTACTTGAGGGAGCTAGTTCAGAATAAAGAAGTGAGACTGGATTATGTGAACACTAAAGAACAATTAGCAGACATATTCACAAGGGCACTACCCAAGGATGCTCATGAGAATTTGTGAGGAAAAATGGGGGTGACTCCCCTAACTGAGGCTAACTAAGTTCTGTATGGTACTGTTGCATCAAATATTACATTCAGAATACTTGACACATTGATGCACAATAAGTCACACTTTAGGATGCTGACTAAAGTTGTGAAGTTGGACAAGGAAAGAAAAGAAGATCAGTCATAATCAAGATGACAGGATCAGCATGATACTGAAGATCTACATGATAAAGATATCAAAGTCTTTGGTATTGTTGTCAAAGAGGGAGAGATTACCTAGAGGAAGAGATTAAGTATAAAGAGGGAGAGATTACCTATATAGAGGCTGAAGTTACTATTGAAAACATTGAAGTGATTATCTACTCAGAGGGAGTCTACAAATGATTAGCCATAGATGATTACAGTGTGATTACAGACATAAAGGGAGAAATGTTTTATAGATGAGAATCAGAATGAAGCTAAAGACATTAATGAAGATTTGTTCATATCAAGGAACATAGGTGACTTTTTGGTTTTTATGGTAACTATGGTTGTTAAATCATTTTTTTAATGTTTTGTGTTTCCATCAATGCCAAAGAGGGAGATTGTTGGAAAGTGACAATGCAAGCAATTGTTATTTTTTCATTGATGTCAAACCTTAACTAGTGAGACTATTGTTATTTGTTTGAGTACCATATCTATTGATTGATGAAGAATATTTAACAAGAAGACCAAGTGAATGGTTGAGTTAAGAAAAATAAAAGGGTACTTTATCATTTGGCACTCTGGAAAAGTAATTAGTTGCTTATCTTTCAAAGACAATTTTTCTGGTTGTTTTGTGCCAAGCAAGTTTGGTTGGTGCCAAGCAAAGTTGCTTGTGCTGAGCGAAGTTGTTTGTGTCAAGCGAAGTTGTTTGTGATGAGAAATTTTGTTAAGTGTCAAGCACCAGTGAAATTGCCAAGTGAAAATAGTGATGTTGGCCAACTTACAGTATTTGGATTAATGATGAGATTTGAGATCTTTGGCTGACTTAGTTAATTTTATTGGTATATGTAAATTTAATTAAATATTGATCCACATCATTTAATGTATGGGTAACCGTAATTAATGCATGGTTTCAAGATTTAATTAGAGACTAATTTGGATAATTAAATGTAATGTAATGATGGAATGATCTGTGGGATCTGACCTAACATAAGATCTATGATCTTGATTAAGCGGCAAAGATTTATCTGACATAGACAGAGAGGTATATGATAACCTAAAGGGGTTATTCATTGTGTGTGCATGTGCAAGTGGATGTACTGATTGGTGTACATGTGTGTATGCAAGATTATTGCATAGTTGATTTACTGATTGGCATGACCTAGCAGAGAAGGCTCAATACAAAAGCAGAAAGTTGCGTGTGTGATTGCTTGATAGATTTCCAAGCAGATCAAAAGATTGAAATGATAATGCAGGCCATCCAGTAAGTTAGCATCAGAGCTGTAAGGATCTGAATTTGAAAATTAAGTTGTATGTATCAGATCACAATTGCTGATTACTTTCTAACCATTGTATCAGTTAAAATCCTTTAACAAGGTTGACCTAACAGTCATTTGTATAAATCCTCTAACAAGGGGACATATAGGTGGAATGTTTTAAGTCCTCTAACAAGGCCACTCCTGACAGGGTGATTAAATCCTTTAACCAAGTCACACCTAATAGTGTGTTATTGTAACCTTTAACAGGGTTGGCTCCTTACAGAGCTCACTTTAGAAGAGTGAAACTTGGTAGCATGTTACTAGTGGTTTTTTCCATAATGGGTTTCCATGTTAAATACTTGTGTCAACTTGTGTGAATGCTTATGGTTCTTTTTACTATTATGTTTCTACAAGCTAATTACATTATATAGTAAACTGCATGGTTAAACTTTTTGACATATGCTATTGTTGCCGAGTAGATCTGAAATACAAAAATTTTTCTTTGCTACATCTAGACCTGAGGATAACTGATTCATCCCTCCCCTCTTAGTTATTCTAAATTCATTCTAACAGATGATTTTAATGTTCTTAAAAGTGAAATCTGAAGCATTTAAAATGTTCAAATGGTATAAAGCTAAAGTTGAAAAATAAAGTGGAAAAGAATTGAAAGTTTTAAGATCACATAGAGGATGAGAATTTATTTTTGTTAAATTCACTAACTTTTGTAATGAGCATGGGATTACAAGACATGATTCTACACCAAGAACCCCACAGTAGAATGGGATTACTCAAAGGAGGAATAAATCAATTGTTGATTGAGCCAGAACACTGATGATTGAAAAAGGCATCACACAAACATTTTGGAGAGAAGTTGTAAAACTGTTGTCTATACACTAAACCGAGTTCAATTGAAGAAAGATACAAATAAGAAACCTTATGAGCTATGCTATGGATACACAACAAATGTGAGTTACTTTAGAATATTTGGAAGTCAATGTTATATACTGAAAGATGATAGAAATGGGAAATTTAAATTTAAAAGTGATGAAGGAATATTTCTAGGATATTCTACTAAAAGCAAATCTTATAAATGTGTCAACAAATCTTCTAACAAAATCATTGAGAGTGCAAATGTTAAAGTAGATGAATTTGTTGAGAAAAATGATGAGGAAAGCACAAAGGAACTTGAAGATTACAACATATTTCTCTACATACAAGAACCTGACATCTTACCCAAGTGACATAATAATGCAACTGAGCAACATGCTGGACACATTGAGAATCAGGAAAATGCTCACAATGTTGAACTGAGCGATGAAGATCAGAATGAAGATCAAAATGTAGAACATAGATCTGAACCTGTACTTGCTAAATATGTCAGAAGACACCATCCACAAGACCAAATCATTGGGGACAAAAGAGCAGGAATAAGAACAAGAAGTAAGTCTCTTAACACTAGATGCTTGATTTGTGATTTTGAGCCTAAATTTGTTAATACTGCACTTGACAATCAAGAATAGGTTAGATGAATGAATTAAGAAATTGAACAGATTGAGAAGAACAAAACATGGACATTAGTACCTAAACCAAGAGAAAAAAATTGCATTGACACCAAATGGATTTTCAGAGACAAAATTAATGAGAATGGAGAAGTCACAAGGAACAAGGCAAGACTGGTATGCAAAGGGTATGCACAAGAAGAAGATATTGATTATGGAGAAACCTTTGCACTCATTTCTAGAATAGAAGGAGTAATAATTATACTTTCTTATTTTGCTTTCAAAGGATTCAAAGTATATCAAATGGATGTCAAATCTACATTTCTGAATGGAATACTAAGAGAGGAGGTATACATTGAACAACATGAAGGGTTTGTTGATCCTAACAAGAGGAACATGGTTTGTAGACTACACAAAGCCTTGTATAGATTGAAATAAGAACCAAGAGCATGGTATGAAAGAATTTACTCTTATTTCATTAGTATTGGATTTGTTAGAATAAGTGACAATAATAATCTATATTTAAAGGGAAATACAGATGATAGAACTTTTACTGCTGAGATATTTGTTGATGATATCATATTTGGAGGTAATGATATGCTATTCAAGTCATTTACTGATGAAATGAGAAAAGAATTTGAAATTTCAATGTTTGGAGAGATCAAATTTTTTCTTGGCCTACAGATTCTACAATAGGATGAAGGCATCTACATCACACAATCCAAATACATGAAATAAGTTATGAAGGTATTCAAGATGGAGGACTAAAAACCAGTTGGAACACCAATGGAAACCAGATGAAAAATGACAAAGGAAGACAAGACAATTGAGGTAAATTAGACCTTATACAGATATATGATTGGTAAACTAATGTATGTTGTACACACTAGACCTGATATAGAACATGTAGCTGGTATAGTTGCAAGATTCTCTGATAATGCTAAGGAATCACACATGATTGTTGTTAAAATAATTTTGAGATATCTCAAGAATACTAAAGACTATGGTTTGTGGTACAATAAAGAGGGAAAATTTAAGGAACAAGTTTATACTAATGTTGATTGGGCTGGAAACATAGATGATATAAAGAGCACAACATGAGGAGCATTTTTTATGGGTGATAGACTTGTCACATGGATTAGACTAGGGGTTTGACCCTTATCTACTGGTCACTAAGCTAACTAGGAAGCTACATCAGCCTACACATTATCAGAAAATTATTCATGTTGATGCAAGCTAAGATATGGACTACAATGACATATCAGTCCACTAAAGGGACAAAAAGTTTCAAAGGGAGAAAAATATTATTGGCTACTACAAAGCTGAATTTTTTTTGGCATTGCTTTAGAAGGGAGAGGAAGATTCAATGAAATATGTAATACATCAGGGAGAATAGATTCAACAACACAAAGGGAGAGAAAGATTCCACAACCATCAATCAAAGGGAGAGAATTGAAAAAATTTAACATTGTTGTATATCTATCCATAAAGGGGAGAAGAGGGTCTACAAGAAAGTGAGAGACATAATCAGAAGACAAGATTTATACACCTATCTATTGAAGGGAATAAAGAAAGGGGGAGAACACATCACAATCAAATCTAAGCTAGAAGAGCTTACCAAGATTTAGATATTTGAATTGGTTATAGAACAATAAAGTTTGGTATGTTATGACACATCTTATACTGCATATTTCATAGTATGTTGCCATCAATGCCAAAGGGAGAGATTGATAAACTATAACTGATTGAATGTTTGAAAATTTTAGGATCGCCAAGATGCAAAAGTGAATGCAAGAGATTAAATGAATTAATGTATTGTATTGCCATTGATGTCAACTTGATATGGTATTATTTATCATATGCATATTGGTAATAACCTTAAAGATATAAAAATACAAAGTTTATGTTATCGATAAAACATAAAAAAATTTGTATACACTTACTGACAGTAAACAGCGACGGATAGTGCACACCAATGGACAGTGAACACCAAGCAGTTCATAGTGTATTCTGAGCACAACAGTAACTGAGCAAGTGTTACTGAGAAAGAGCTATTTACCGAGCATAATTGAAGTCAATGACTGAGTATAACTGAATTTAATGACCAAGCTAACTAGAGTTGATGACCGATTAGAAGTGAAGTTAAAGAAAAAAAAAACTACTTAGCTAGAAAGAGCTATAATTAGAGATTGACTGATTGTATGCTTTATTTTCAACGACTAGTAAGAATAAAGAATGGAAGAAGATTTAAAGAACATTTTATTCACATCTATCATGAAGAGATCTATGAAATAAAACTAAATCAAAGCTTTATGAGATAAAGAAAGCATGGTGAGTTTTACGAATCAAGAAGCAATCTACAACAAAAACAAGGAGATTGACTGGCTAATCATGTCTATATAAAGAGACAAGGAATTCATTATGAAGATAGGAATGCTGAGTATAATTCTGGTGAAGATAGAATTATTCATGTAGGTCTAAGGGTAAAAGCACAATAATCTATCACCCTTTTATAAAGGAAAAGGCTAACAAAATCACTTTACCTAATTCACTTTTAAATTTGCATCACCAAGTAAATATTTCAATAGATCAACATCTAGTAGTGTACAAGTCAAGGAGTTGTTAATTAAATATAAGAAAAATAAATTCCACCTTGACAAACCGAATTTAAATATTCATAATGGCCTAAAAGGTTTATTTGCACTAAAATTGTTATGATAGGTAAGGAAATCTCGCCCAAGCTAGCATTATGTACAAAGGTTATTTTATGTACTTAAAAGAGGGAGATTGCACACTACTTAATAAAGGATGCAAGCCTCACATCGAACCACAAGTAGATGACGTAAAAATTACTCCAAAATTCCTTCCAACATACATAGTTAAATGTATATCATACCATAAACAAGTAGATTCTAATGCATTCAAATATAATGATGTAAATTTGGGAGAGTAGGAAATATATCTCTAAATATACAACCAAAACCTTTTATATGGAGAAGGATTAATTTTTAGTCATTCCAACATTAGAAATACCATAAAAGAATCCACATTATAGAGAATGTGTCAATTTGCATTAAGAATGAAAAGAGATATTTTGTAGGTGTTATTATAAATCACATCTAGATAAGATCCATCAGAAGAAGATGGTAAAGCATGAGATAAATACCAAAATACAAAGTTGACACAATGTTAATCCTTTGTGTTAAAGGTATCTAGATCCTTTATATGGATATCTATTTTTCTTAAGATAACAAGAATGACATATGTTGACATGATAGTTTTCAAAATGTGAATCCTTTGTGTTAATGGTATTTATCATTTATATTGAGATCTATTTTCCTAAACATATCAACATGGAAATATGTATGTTAAGTGCTAGGGAACATAATTAGTGGGAGCGGGACAACAATGGTAGGAGCTAGTGTTTCAAATGATGTACAGGAAGATAGTGATTCCAAAGATAATGACGATGACCCACCTCATGTTTCAAGGGTATTTTTACAGTGGAGTTATGGATCTAGTCCCTTGGGATTTCCTTTAGAAAGAGATGGAGCTAGTGTTTTTATCATTTAAGGTGGCCTACACTTTAAGGACATTTGGGTTGTGGATATCTTTGTGCTAGGTTTTGTTCTTGTGTGCCTTCATTATGTTTGGATATGTAGTTTCAAGGAGGTGGGTTTCCTAGGAGGCTTTTTTTTCTTAGCATTTGATGTTAAAGGAAGGTTTTCCTCTATGGTTTCTACCCTCTCATGGTGATTTTATGTCTTCCTTCATCAAGGGGGATTTTGGAAGGGATTATCATTTTTGATGTGTGTGGTGAGGACTTTCATATCCTTGTTCTTGTTAAATTATTTATCTTGTAGACCCTTACCTCATCTAGTTCTCTTCTAATGACCTATGGTGTTTTGGATCTTTGGTTTTGGATTCCATTAGTTGAAATTGTGACACACCTATTTTGGATGATGTCTTTGGCCCTTTGGTTGTAGGTTTCCTAGTTGGGGAAGCTAGGGTGGAAGTGTGGTCGATCATGGTCTTCCTTGAGGGAGTTATTTGGTGGGCTTGTCCCCTTCGGTGATAGTTTAGGTGTACTTCTTCTTGTGAAGATCATTTTCTCTTCCTTTCTCTTGTAGATGCTAATTTTTGTGGTTTTTTTTTGTCATTAGTAAGTTTTAAGGATAAATTTTTTTCTTTTTATTATAGGGTATGTTTGTGGTTTTTTTTTTTTTTTTTTTTNTTTTATTATAGGGTATGTTTGTGGTTTTTTTTTTTTTTTTTTATGGCTAGTTTAGAGTTTTATCTTTCAAGGGATCATCTTTTCCTTCTCTAGTTTTTGGTTTAGGGTGGTTTCTAGTTTTAGGGATATGCTTACCCCTATAAAATCCTAGGGTTATTTCTTCAAATATTTTTATGTGCACTTTTTATTTTTTACTTTGGATTCTTTCCCTCTTGGGTACTATGAAGGTGGAATATATTCCGATTGAGGTAAATGGTATGATTTGAGGGCCATGATAAGAGTTTGGCTCATTATTTCTTTCTTTCTCTTTCACAATTCATATGGAGGTGGAAGCATCCCCTATGGATTTGGAGACTTAGATTATGAAAGAGGATGATTACATATTTATGTGGTCTACTCAAGACCATGGCTACTTTGGTTTGGGTTGGAATCATGTATGGCTCTCTCACCTAATGGTCTCTTCATTTTCTACTCCTATTGAGGTGGGATCATTTTCTATTAAGGTTGATAGGAGTTTCACATGTGAGGAGTTGATTTTGTATTCGAGTGTACCGACTACTTACTAATAGTTAGTTTTGGTAGACATTTTAAAACCTGATGTGAAGGTTTGGGGATCCTTTCAAAGCCCCCTTTTCCTCTTCACGCTTATAGTTACTTGGGAGGTCAAGTATTCTCTAGGGTTTTAGCAAAGTTTATCTTTATGATTTTAGAATTTATGACTTTAGGTACCTTGTTAAAACCCAATGATCGGGTTAGTAGAACTAGAAAAACCCTTATTTCATGTTTTTGGTTAAGGGATCTTGGAAAAACCCTTGTTCCTTGCTTCAAGTTAAGGGAGACTATAGAAACCCCATGTAGGCCCTTGGTCTTTTGCTGATGTAGCTTGTTATTAATTTGACTAGTTATCTATTTACTGACATCATTTTCTATAGTTTGTGAGGGTTTGTGGTTTGTTTTTTCTATCCTTTATAGTTGTTTACTTTTGGTTTCTAAGTTCCTAGCAAAGTATGCTTGTACAAGGTTTTGGGGCCCCTTCAAAAAAAAATTCCCCTCAATAAGTTAAAATGAAAATATTTTGGCATCTTAAGGGGGCATATGACATGCTTCTTCACTTCTCATGGTGCTAATTGAAATACCATTGAGTGGTGGTGTTGTGTTGCATAAATCCCCCTAATGTGTGGTTATCAACCCTTTTCTAGAAACTTTCCTAGAATATTACTCTTTTGTGACCATCTAGTATGGTGTGGCTTACTATTTTGATCTTTTCTTATGATCCATGAACCATTAATGATCTATATAAGTTTATTTATTATAGTTATGATATCAATGTCAAAACAACATCTTATAAAAATTTTGACATTGATATCTCTTCAATTAGTTGGATTGGATTTTTTTCCATTTCATGTCTTTTATTTCTATTTGTTTCATTTTTTTTTTTCCTTTTAATATGTTTTTTTTTCTTTTTTTTAAACTTTCATTTCTATGTGTATCATACTATTATCCTCAATAGGGTTCTAGGTTTTTAGTTCTTTCTTAGCTAGTTCTCCAATTATCTATTATCACACTAGTTTTTAAGCTTAATGAATTTTTCACTTTATCCCAAATTGGGAGTGTTTATTGTCCCTTTGGTTTAATATCGTATACATACCCACCTCTTTCTCTCAAATAAGAATCTCACTTTTATTGATTATTTGGATTCTCTTGAGTTGAATATAGATTATTTAGCTTGTTTCTAATTTCTTTATTTGATTTCCTTCATTCATAAACATTATAGGGTTGAAATATTGCATGATATTAGAGTAGTTATGAATTTTGTATTAGTATTTTTAAAATAAATCTAAGAGTGTAGGGGTTTTTTGAACCACGTGAGTGTGCTCTTCTCTTAATTGAACAATCAGAAAAGTGTGAAGAATATACTAGTTTCTAGGGAGGTTTCCGCTTCTTTCTTTCTAGTTACAAGTCTTTTAGAGCTTCCTAAAGATATTTTGAGGTCATAATTGAGTTCAAAGAAGTCAATAAATTAAATTTGGTCTTTTGTTTCATCTTATTTGGAGATCATCTGATATTGTTGCAAATTGAGGGTTTCAAGCTCATGTCTAATAAAAAAAATTATGGTGTGTTTTCTAGGCAAAAGGACTTCACCATGGAGTCTAGAAGACCCAAAAAATTTATGTTCTCATATAAATATGTTCCTTATTTGGACACCAAATCCTCTATCAAAAATTATTTTCTTGGAGTGGTATTTTTACATTCACAGTATCATTTTTCATCATTTTTTTAGGAGTATTCTTACTGAGGGGAATAATGCAAAAATGTTCTCAGATATTTTTCATATTTATAGTAACTTAACAAAAAATAATAATAATAACATGCATACCATAAAATCATAATTACATGGGGAAAACCGTTTGGAGTGAAAAACCCCACTCCAAAAGTAGCCCAATATAATATTCAGCAATCAATAACAGATTACAATATACTTGTAGATAAAGCTTCTTAGGAGGATTACCAACCAAATATCTAGAGGTAACTCAAAATACATAATACTCTTAAACATACCCTCCATCTGGAACACCTAATATATAGTAGGGACAATACAAAAAATTGTATAACAATATTACAAAACCATTAGCTAAAACCACCCCAAAAATAGGTACCCAATCTTATATCCAATAAAACATGACCTATTATGTGTCAATACACACACCCACATGTATAAATCACTTTTATAGCTCATTTACATGTTTGACACGTTTTTAAATTTCTTATTTTGGGAGACCCAACTTTTGAAGGCCATAACTTTTGAATCAGGTATCCAATTGATGAATTGTTTGAAGCATTGGAAAGCTTGCAATGTGCTCTATAACATCGCAAAACACTAAGCCATTTAGACACAATATTGACCCATTTTTATGCATCTAAAACTTACTTACTTTATTTTGCAACTTTTTTCTAGCAATTTCTAAAAATTGAAACTTTAATATCTTCGAAACTGGACATGATCTTGCCACGACAATGCACTTGAATGCTTATCTAACTATTTTGAACCTTTTGGAAAAGAATTGGAATATTTTTGCACAATGAAAATTTACTAAAAATAGTAACCCTACGTGAATGAAAGGTCGAGAAACTTTTCCCAATAGTTTGTAGCCCCAAATGGTTGCTCGATAGCCATAGTATGACCTAAGGATCCTTTTTTTCTAGATTATTGACTATTTATGGATGATATGAGGTTCTAGAATTTTTTTTTTTTTTTCCATGTGTGAATATTATAGGTTTTATTTTCCCTCTTTTGGCTAACATAAGAGATTTTCCCTCTTTTGTGTTGGCGAGAGGACAATTATCCCTCACAAATCACACCATTGGTTTCTATATTTAGCCCCAATTAAAATGAGTGGTTGGAAGGTTGTTTTGATTATTGGAAAAGTTCCCTTTTTTTATTGTTTAAAAATGTGATATATTAAAATAATCCATTTTACTAAAAACCAATTAGCTATAACTTATGATCAGTAGCGTAAAATTGAGTTTTGTCTTTTTGCAAAAGTGCACATTTTTTTCATTTTTCATACAATGGTCCCATTTTTAATTGTAAACACACTAACTTATAAAATGGAATTATTTATTTATCTATTTATTTATTTTGTGTGGGGGGTGAGTGATATGTTTGATTATATTAAAAGGTGGGTCTCCTGGACTGATTTTTCTTTTATTTTTTGTTGTGCTCTCATTTCCTTTCACACATGGGTTATGCTAAATTTCCATTCCCAACACCATATAACTACAACACGTGGCAACAAAATGTATGTAACTTATCAATGTTATAAGGTTATACACAATATGTCAAACAAAAGATATTTGAAACCATAGGTGATAAGTATAAAATACTCTAGATTCTAGAACAAATTAAATCTCTTGTTTTTTTAGGAGTTTAGTGTCCCTTGATATAATGTTTCAAGTTAATGGTTGTGATAATTCAGATAATGAAAGGGAAAAATTTAAAACTTTGAATGGGACAACTGATCAAGTTAGGGATATCAATTTTATAATGAACTAATGATAGTAGATCCACAGTCTTTTGACAACATCTAGGAATTTGTAACAAAAGTTAATGGGGCTTGACCCTTTGGTCAAATGGTGGGGGTTCTTTCTCATCGAGCCAATAACCAAGGTTCAAATCCTCATGAGGTAGATCTCTATTGTGCGAACAATAGAGAGCTTTGACCTTGACCCTTGGTGAAATAGTGGGGCTTCTTACTTGTAGTGCTTACAACCAAGGTTCGTAATTTTTTAGTAATTATCAATAGTACACGCATCCTAGTTTGAGAAACTAAAGATATAATCATGAGATGTATTGGCCACATGGACAAATAGAATGACAACATCTGCTAGTACACCTTCCATGAGGGAAATAATGGTGCAGATATATTGGCTATGGTGGGGGGATTTACTCAAGATATTAAGACTTGGTTTGAACTCTAGGACGTACCTCAATAGACTTGTTTCATGATTGAGCTATATATGGCCACTTCAGTAAAAAGGTCACATTTTCCCAAATTAAAATTAATATTGAAGATTTATCATTATTTTGGGTGGATTTCTAGATATTTTGAGATCTATTATCTTCTTATTTTTCTTTCTATTTTAATGGTCCTCGTCCTACCATTCTTTCTTTGAGTTTTTTCTGCAATAACACTATAGGAAGTGAATTGATTCAAATTAAAATAGACAAGTATGATGAATACAAGAACAATAACCCCCTTTAGCCCATATTGTAGGCTAGGGATCTTGATTGCTACATTAAGAGCATAAAAAGTTACAACCCTGAACTCTCAGTGAATTTGTAGAGGCATGGGATGATGGTAGGATTAAGATTGGTGGGTTTCCTTTGAGTTCTCTATGGAGACCATTGTAATTGTGACTAGGCTGGTTGTTGAGGCTAAATATATCCCTAAAAATACTAACAGACACCATAATAAATATATTTAAAAGCCTTCTTTGGGCCCTTAGAATATTTTTATGAGACTCAAAAATGGATCAAACAAATAAGATATGCCTTGAGAATTGAATGATGTTATCCTTTTTCTCATCAAGTTCATCACCCTCGTAGGCAGGTTTAAATGTTTCCATTATCATTGATTTCCTATGCTTAATTAGTTGTGCCATAATATAATACTTTATTTTCCTCTCTCGTTAACATTTTCCATGTCTCATTTAGCTTATGAGGCCAAAAAATAGGGGGGTTGCCTTCATCAGGGTTTAATCGTTTGCCTTTATAATTCCCATTTGGTACAATCCCTAATGGGTGGTCCCAACCATAAGCCCCTAGACCCCCATCTCATTCTAGATCTCAATAACCCTATGGTTGGCCACAAAGATGCTCAAGACACTCTCGTTTCTCCCCCAAATAGTCCTACCAGGGTTAAACCTCTTTGCAAAGATAAAATGAAGGCTCTTGGCATGGACACTGACTTGATGTGTCTGAAGATTCCAAATTATTTTAGTCATTTTCATCCACTCGATCAGCCTCATCCCCTAAGAATAGCCCTAATAACAATTATAGTCCTACTCCTGAAACCCCTTTCTTTGAGGTCCCTTTCCCTAAACCCCAGTTGAATAAAAAAAGTACCCTAATGAATCTGACACCCCCCTCAATGTTTCCCCACCCCATTCAGAAAACCCCATTTTTGAGGAGGTTTAACTTGAGTAATCCCTCATCATAGACAAGATAAACAAGCTTTGTATTCTCTAACTTCCTTGCCAGACACTACAAGAAATAAAATTAATAGGTTGGAATTTATTTCAGAGGCTAAAGCCAAATCTAGCAATTAGTCCAATACTAACATGGGCACTGGTATCTGGGATATTTCTCAAGGGTTGGCTAAATATTTGGACAACTGGGGTACTATAGAGGATCAAATTCATGAGATAAAATCCCTCATCCCCTCGTATGTTGAGAAACAAGAAATGTTAAGGGTGTTGCAGAATATTAAAGCTAATCGAAACAATTTAGACAAGAAGCTGGTTGAGGTGGTCCAATTCAATAATGACATGATGAATAAAATAACCTCGTCTTTTAATACCCTATAGGAAGATTTGGCATACCAAAAGATGAAAAGAAGAAAGTAGGAGGAGATCCACATGATGACTTCCCAATAGATGAAAGAGACACATATTTTGACTAAAGAAGGATCTGTTAAAAACCAGATGATTACCACCCACAGAGGATAGAGGGACTTGGCATATCTAAAGAGGGAGTTGTTATGAACACTATGAGTCAGACCCATAAGTATTTTTTTTGACACTCTTAAAGAGATGATTGATGAAAGGAAGGAAGTTCAGCTTCCTTTAATTTAGTTTTTACTTTTTATTCTCTAGTCTCTACTTTTTTTTGTTGCTAGTATTTTTACTTTTTTTTTTTTTTTTTCATTTTTGTTTGTATAATCTGTTTTGAATTCACTTCTTGTGAATTCCTTTGGTACTGTAATTTTGAGATGATGTTATTTTGATGGGTCTGGGCCCTTTCCTATTTGAACTCAATCAGAAAAAAATTTAGTGCTTTTAGACCATAATGTTAAGCATGGGGAATATAGAAAATGAACAATCAACCTATCTTGAGTGCTCCTAATAAAATTGGAGATGAATATGTTTCTTTTTATTTCTAGTTTTCATACTCAAATATTGATTATGGGTGTTTCTTATAAGTTTCTTTCCTTTGCATCATTTTGTGAACTATTGATGCAAGAATATGGTAAGCTTCTTTCTGTGGAACTCTTGAGGTCATATTAGTCGCACAATTTTTTCAAAAATCAATCAAAGGGACATAAAGAGTCAAGGTAACCTAATAAGAAACAAAATAAGTCACACAAAGAACAAGTACAATTATTGACTGAGCAAAAAGAAGATACCAACTCCACTTCCAAGGTGGAATCATCTAACAAGGAGAATCATACTTGTGCTTATTTTATGAAGATTTAACATGAAGAACACCATTTCTATAAGAAATGTATTGATGAATTAAAGCATATTGTTGAGAATAATATAATGAATTTGTATTGAAGAATTTATATTTCAAATTCTTCACAAAAAATATAATTTGATAAATGAAAGAGTCACACTTTTGGAAAAATTATAATAAGGACAAGCTCTTTGTAATACTAAAGGTTATGTTTTAGGGATGTGACTTGTAGATTCAAGGGCTTCTCATCATATGGAATCTTTATACTCTATGTTCTCTTCATTTAATCCTTTCAAAATGCCACTGATGTTAATCAGTTAACATAGATATATGAATGTGATTAGGAACTGGTCTATTGATATTCAGAATAGAACCTTTAATTATGTTTTGTGTCTACCTCACTTGACCAATAATTTTCTTTTCATCTTTCAAATCATTCATAGTACAACACAAAAGATTATGGAGTTCACTCCTAATTTAGTTATCATTACAGACTTGGGGAGCGCATGATCATTGCTCCTAGGGTGGTAGATCATAAATTTTAGTTGTACATTTTTTCAAAAATATATCCTATTAATGATGGTGATGCTTTAGGCAATGATCATACTTCTTGTGTGGATTCAAACATTGAGGAGAACATTTATTTCTTGAACTTGGGTATTCTCAAATGTGATCCAATTATTGATCTTTACATTCTATCTCCTATTGAGATCACATATACTACTTCTCTTAATGACTCTTGTGTTTCTATATTTTAAGTTTCTAGTGACTCAACACAATAGGATATATATTTTCATCTAGACATAGTTCCTTGGGATGAGTACTTGACATACATTTGTAGATTTATTTATGGAGTCTGATATTGTAGATTTGGGTGACACCATTGATGATATTCATATTATATTTGATGAATATGATCCCTCTTTACTTGTTGTGGGGGAAAATATTGAACTTATTCTTCATTCTCTACATTATCATCCTTCACAATTTTACTTTATTGTGGACTCTTTGGACCAAACTTTTTAGAGGTCTCTTTTCCTTCAGAGGAGATGTTGGCAAGTTGAATTCGTGAGGATGCATGACTCATTTTCTGTTGTCATCATGGCAAAAAATTCATACTAAGTTTCTGTCATGAAAGACAAAATGACGAAGTATGGAAAACATGACAGATAGAGATATTCAATGACTAGCACATCAACGCACATGCAAGAGATCGAGTCAGCATACGCGCGTTTAGATATATGTTTTATGACATGTTTACATACTACATCCAGACACACATAGTATGAAATGATAGTACGTGGAAGTTACAAACAGATAAGTAGACCAGCAGTCCAGAAGACAGAGCATGGAAGCCGACTAGTGTTTTGATCAGCGTGAATTATTTTGTTATGTAATGGCTAAGTGCCTTTTATTATATGTTTTTAATGATGTAATTATCATTTTTGTAAACACACTTGAGCTGACTTGTTCGGAAGCATTGTGTATTTTGTTTTAGGGCCGACTAGAGTCTTGTTTTGGGTCGCGCCTATTCAGATATGAACATATAAGTATGTAATGTAAAGTTATGTTACAAGTGTCAATTATTATGTAAGAGGAAGATATAGAAGAGTAGTATGATGAATTCAGTATATGACATAGCTCTTTAAGAGAGTAAGAGCATTCGCCCATACATGAAACTAATCAGACAGCAGTGTCAACAGAGCAGTTCACTTTTGATATAGTGTATATCAACTTTTAGAAGGTTGTAGCCTTCATCCTATTGGGAAGTGAGCCTAGGCAGTGAGCCATATACCTTTAATAGGGTTTTTTAAAAGACTCCTAATAGGGTCAAACCTTTAACCAGGTCATTGTACTCATATTGTAAAGACTGCTTCTAACAGGGCAAAGGAACTTTAACAGGTTCATAGTACTAGTACAATATTTGTGGGTACTAATTCCCACCAAGGTTTTCCTCTAATCAAGGTTTCTCTGTAATCATATCTTGTGTTATAATTTCTTATGTTAAGCTTCATTCAATGTATGTTTGATTTATGTTTAAGTTTCTGAAAAGTAATTAATAGTCAAACATTGATTCACCCCCCCCCCCC
>MU224442.1:403496-423740 GCA_018584345.1 Thuja plicata
TTTAATGTTTTAGATATATTTTATATATTAATTTTAGATTTACTTTTTAATGTTACCAGGCATGCAAAGAGGCATCCTTTGGGGAAGATGAGGAGATGCTCTCAAATTATAAAAGAGTTCTACCCTCATTTAATTTGTTGTTTTGTAGAGAAGAGCATGAGAGCTTTGGAGGAGAATTGAAGAGATAGTTTTGGAGGAGATTTAAATGTAAAATATTTATTTCTTTAATTACTTTGTTTTTTTTTATATAGTTTAAATATTTAGATTTAGATTTAATATTTAGATTTAAATTTAGGTTTAATATTTACATTTACTTTTTTAGTATTTTGAAATATGAAGCGCAATATTGTCATTCAGATTTAGATTTAGTCTTTAATATTTTAATTTATTTTTTAATGTTTTAGATATATTTTATAAATTAAATTTAGATTTACATTTTAATGTTTTAGATTTACTTTATAATGATTAATTTTAATTTATAATGTTTTTATTTGCTATCATATTTTAAAAAAATTCAATATATTATATTTATTATTTAAATATTGCCATTTTGATTTAAATATTGTTTTTTAATATTTTAATTTAAAAAAAAAACTTCAAAAATGCCAAATGACATTAGAAAAATCTGAAAATAAAATAAAAAATTTAAATATAAAGCCAAAAAAGGCCAAAAATAAAGGAGTGCCAAATGGCATTTCAAGAAAATTAATTTTTTTAAAAAATTTGCATGCTTTTTCAGATTTGGAGAGGAATTTGGGGAGACAAGCATGCAAAGAGGAATTTGAAAAGCCTTTCATATTTATTTATTTAATTACATTGATTTTGTAAACTTCAAAAATGTCAAATGACATTAGGAAAATTTGAAATAAAAATAAAAATAGAAATATAAGACCATAAAAGGCCAAAAATAAAGGAGAAGAAAATTAAATTTTTTGTATTAATAATAAGGGTATCAAAATACACATCAAACGAACTAGTTCAAAGTATCAACACAGAAAGACCATAGTACAGAGGTAGTGCCTCAACCGAGAGTATCAAAAGAAATTATAGATAATTATAAGAGGAAACAAAGAGCAGGAAGACTAGCTCAAAAGACCATCAAAGGTATCCACCCAGGAAGTCTAGCCTATGCTGCCCTCCATCCAAACAATATTCTTCTTTTTTTGAATCTGGTGCATCAGGAAGATCATCTTGTCCGAGGCCATTTTACTATTCTTCTGGAGTTCCCGGTTGAGCTCTTTAATGGTTCTCTTAAAGAGGTGCAGATTGTCCATATGGTTTCTCCAAGCCTACCCATCCTTAAGCTCATAGACGAAGAAGGTGGCATCCCCATTCTTAAGAAGTCTTTTGAATTTCTCCTTCTCCACCCTCATAGTGATTTGGACCTGCAAAAAGATTTTAAAAAAAGTGAGACTTTTGAAAGACTCAGTAAGAAACCTGGTATTACCTTGAAACCTTTCCTCATTCCTGCTCTTCCAGATCTGCCATAAAATATTAGAAGAGAGAATAAGCCAAAATAGGTTAGAATCCTTTTTAATACCATAAATATGTCCAGTGATGATCTCAAAAACATTAACATTAATAGGAAATAGAAACCAAACATACTCCAAATTTCCTTGGCAAACTTGCAATCAAAGAAGATATGTCTACCAAATTCTGGCATTTTACAGAAATTACAGTATTGCAACATAGTAAAATCATTTCTAATAGGGATTTTCTCCAGGATAAGAAGCCATTTAAAGAAATTTATTTTAGGTTCTATGGGGAATTTACAAAGTCTATCAAAGATCTTCTTCCAAGTGGGCATATCAAGGTTAGAGTACTAGATTTTATTAACATGTCCAATGATAGAATCATTATACCCAATCACCTTGTATATGTTCTTGGCTTTGAGCTTACTCATCATAGTCCCATCTGACCATTTAACCTTCATAAGTCTATCAGAGTTGACATGACAGCAGGAAGGAAGATTCCTACAGGAATCATTGAGAAAATTATAGGTCCTCTTTTGAGACAAGGGGATATTAAACCTTGTTCTTAACTCATCCCAGCTAATCAAGTGATCATTTTAAAAAATGTCTATAAATTGAGATATGCCAAGTTTATGCCACAACTTAGCAGAACACCCTTCGGAGAGGGAAAGGGGTTTACCAGAGTGGTGCAGGTTCCACCAGATGGACCTTTCACCCACCAGTTGATTATCATCATGGAAAGACTTATTAGTAGCAAGATTCTTGACGTTGCTCCAGGGTTTTCAATTGGATTTGAAAATAGCTGAGCCTTGAACAAAAACCAAAAAATCCCCAAATATAAGATCATCAAGAGGAAGGTTCTTCCAAACTTTAGCATTCTTAGCGAAACCTCTTTCAATATTACTTCTGATAAGCACTTTCCAGGGATCACCCCCAGCTAGTGAGTGGAAAATCCACTTGGCAGCCAAAGCAATCCTAGTGGTTTTAAGATCCTTCAACCCCAGGCCCTTAAGGAGCTTGTCCGAGTGACACCAATCCCATCTCACAGTATGCAGTTTCTTGTTACCTTTTCCATCTGACCAAAGGTACTTCCAGCAAGACAAAGAGATTTGTTGTGCCACTTGTTTAATGTTTTTGAAATTTTCTCCTTGACCCAAAGCCACATATCTTTGAGAGAGGGGTCTATAGAAAATGGGATACCAAGATATCTAACGATGGTGTGCGGTCCTCCCCATTGGAAATCAAACTTCTAGAACCAAGGAGGGGGCTGATCATCCCACCCAAGATAGATAGATTTGGCATGAGATAAACGGGCCCCTAAAATGGTGCAAAAGATCTTGAGTTTCTCAAGAAGAGCTTCAAAGTTAGATTCAGAAGCTTCATGGAAGATGGTAGTATCATCAGCAAATTGAGAGTTAATAAGGTCAAAATCATTAGGAAGGGAGATACCATTCACCGGCTAGGAGAGGGAATCATCTCTAAGAATATAGCACAGGGCATCTACAACAATAGCAAACAGGACAGGGGCAAGGGGGCAGCCTTGTCTAATGGAATGGGTAAGGGGGACGACCTCTGATAGAGACCCATTGACATCAATTTGGGCAAAGGTATAAGTGAGCAGAACTTTAACAACATTACAAAAGAAAGGAGGGAAACTGAAGGCTTCCAGCATCATGGAGATGAAGCTCCACTCAATTTTGTCATACGCTTTTTCAAAGTCAAGAAGAAACATGGCAGAATTTTGTTTAGTGTAGTTGGCCCAATTTAAAGCCTCCTAGCTAGTTATTAAGTTTTCAAGAATATATCTTCCTTTTATGAACCCAGTTTGAGTAGGGCACACCAAATTGGGTAATATTTTCTCAATTCTAATAGCCAAAATTTTAGCAAATATTTTATACAAGACATTTAGTAGAGTGATAGGATGCCACTTTTTAAGCAGGGACTTATCCCCATCTTTAGGCAGCAACTTAATGATGCTGCTATTTATGTTTCTACCCAAAGTTGTAGAAATTAAAGCTTCCTTATATATGTCATGAAGATCTTATCAAATCCAATTGTTGTTGGCCTTGTAGAATTCAATAGGTAGCCCATCAGGTCTAGGGGACTTGTCAATTTTAAGGGTGATAATGGCTTTGTCAATTTCCTCTATAGATATTTCCCTACTGAGAAAAGAGGCATCTATGTTGGAAATATTATTAGGGGTGATAGCTTCCTCCGTGTCCTTGGAAGTGAAGAGATTCTTGTAGTAGGTGGAAAACGCATGTTTTATGTCATCAAAATCAGTAATTTCATTCCCATCAATGATAATTCTATCAATAGCCTCGTTAGACTATTTCTGAGAGATAAGATTAAAGAAGAATTTGGCTCCCCTATCACCCACCTGTAGCCAGTGCACCCGAGATCTAATTTGGGCCCCTTTCATCTTATACTGCAGATGTTGTCTAAGGGTGTCTTTGGCACTGGCCACATAGGGAATTAGCAATTTATCCAAAGGATTGTCTTGAATTATGTTCTTAGCCTCTAAGAGGTTATTATTAAGAGTTTTCACAGTGAACCTAGAGTCTTTTGCCTTCTTCTGGCCAAGAGTTCTCAATAAAGTCTGCCACATATCAATGTTAATATTCCATCTGTCAATGTGGGAAATGGTGGAGTATTGGTTTTTGTTAAGAATACTGATGAGGTTAATTGCCATCAAGATGTCCTCATCATGCAGAAGGCTAGTGTTAAGAATGAATTTTGAATTGGGGGGTTTAATCCAACTTAGGGAAATTGTTCAACTTGAGACATATAGAGATCGGATGGTGATCAAACAGGGTGGTGAGGGTAACCCGGACAAAATTACCAAAATTATTAGGCAAGACCAAGAAAAAATTCCTGTTAGCAATAAACTGATCCAACCTAGAATAGATTCTAGTAGGTCCCTTTTGGAAATTACACCAAGTGTGCCATAATCTAGGATTGGAGTCCTTGGTGCCAGCCAGAGAGTCGAAAAGGAGTTTATTCTATTTAAATTTGTCCCATTGAGTCTTTTCAGTACCTTTCCAGCAGAAAGGAAAGCCACTAGACTTATCCTCCTGGGACTCAATCATATTGTAGTCCCCTCCAAAACACCAAGGTATGTTGGGAAGAGCATCGAGCTAGGCCCAAAGTTGAGATCTTTCATTGTAGTCGTTGGAGGCATAAACATGACAAATACCAAATTCCATGTTGTTAACCTTAAATGTAATCCATAAGGCTCTCTTGAATGGGGAAATGCCACTCTCAGTAATAGCCTTTTCCCATTTGGGGTTAATTAAAAAAGCAATGCCACCTCTGCCTCTAGGATGTTGAGTAACAAATTTAATGGCATCTTTCCAAATGAAATTAAGGTTGGATTCGAGAGTGAATCTAGTATCTTTGATTTCTTGCAACATCAAGAAGTTGGTGGAGTTGATAGAATTAAGAAAACATCTTATAATATGTTTTCTATCTCGGGATTCAAGACCCCTGATGTTCCATGAAGTGCACTTCATGAGGAAAAAATATGAGGGGAAAAACTGCAAACACCTATAGCTTCATCAATAGGCATTATAGTATCCACAGAGTTTCCTCCATTGTTTTTACCAAAGGTTGTTTTTTTTTTTAGCCTAATGGTCTTCCTCTTCATTTAGAGGAAGGAATATCATTCTTAAGATCTAGATCATCATCCAAAAATACTTGTGAGGTGTTGTCAAGATCTATGAACGGGTTTGGGGAGAAAAGGTGACTAAGAGTGAGAGAGGTATCGGCCAGAATAATTTCAACAAAAAACTCATCAGAGATTTCTTTAAAGGTCTTCAGGTATTGCACAGGGGTAATAGAATCAATAATTGGCTGCTCCAAAATACAAGGATGAGAGGAAGGTGAACCAGAAAGAATAGGGTGCTTAATAGGAATATCAGGAGATGTGATGGGAGTATGAAAGGTCAGATTTTCTATCTAAGATTGTTCACCCATTGGGAGATTTGGCTTTTTGGCCCTTTTTTGCCTCTTTTTGAAATGGGAAGGAAACCATCGGTAGGGTTGAATTCCAAGATGGGAGAAGTCTGCGGGGTGAAAAAAAATGGTTATGAAGCAGGGAGAGGTGCAATGGTGGGAGGATCAAACCGTGGGGTGGTTGACGGTGGTGGTTTACTCAAAGATGGATCAGAATTGAGATTAGGTAAATTTTTGGAAGCATGATTATTAGGATTTTTATTTAGAGTAGGGTTTTTCTTGAGAATGGGACACTCCTTCCGAAGATGACCCTCCTTTCTACAAAGAAATAGGCGTTAAGACTATCCAAATTTTCAATAGGGCATGAGTAGGATTCAGAATTGATGGAAATATTGATATCATTAGGTATTTCTCTCTCAGGGTTGAGACAAAGTAGAATTCAGGCATCCATGTGCGGGACAATTCTGGCCGTTTCATCCATTCAAATAAATCTACCTATTGGCTCCAGAAGGTGGGGAATGAAGTGCCACAAAAAGGGTGGAATATTTTTAACTAAAATCTATCTTGGTGTTAAAAGAGCCAAAAAAATTTCATTAACGGCCTCAGGGGTCCAAGCCATGGCCCGAAAATAAGTGTTGCTAATATTCCAGTATTGTCGCTTGAGGATGGCAGCTTGTGTTTCATGGTTATTGAAAAAAATAATGAACAATCCTCTCTGTAGTTGCCTACAGAGGGAAATACAAAATACTAATTTAAGGTTCCAAAAAATGTGGAACCAGTTGTCCAAAAAATTTTGAGGAGGGCACTTTTCAATTTCCATAGCCACAAAAAAAATGGTAGAGTTCTTAAGCCTACACTTTTCATTCCTAATTTCTATCAACATTTCTGAATTAGGAGCAACATAGAAAGATTGCAAGGTAAGCCCAGGATTCTTACCAGGTTCTTCAGCTTCATTTGATGGAGCAAGGTTAAATTTTGCACTAGCGTTGATGGAGGCTTGAGCGACGGCTTCAAAGAAGGATTTAGGTTTAGGATTAACAGTTTGGTTGGCATGTTTAATATTAATGGATTCAGGAGGGATGTCAGACTCCGTTGAAGTCTCCATTAATGGTGATTTAGGGATAGCTGGTATGGGGCCAGATTGATGACCAAGAGGAGAGTTAATAGCAGATAAATAAACATTATTCAACAAGGATCACACCTCTCTTCTGAAGATCTCAGAATTTGCGTGGTGGATTTCCCAATGGTGCCAGCGGAGCAGGTCGATTGAACAAGTGGAGGAATCCGAGCAGCGAAGTAGTCCAGATCTAGCGATTTCCTGGCCATGGCATAGTCTAGCAATTTTTACGACAAACGCAGAGTAGAAATCAAACGCAAATTTCCTTCCGTCAAAATAATTGAATAAAAAAAGAAAATTAATTTTAAAAACAAATTTGCATGCTTTTTCAAATTTGGAGAGAAATTTGGAGAGACAAGCATGCAAAGAGGAATTTGAAGAGCCTTTCATATTTATTTCTTTAATTAGTTTTTTTTTTGTATATAATTTAAATATTTAGATTTAAATTTAATATTTAGAATTAGATTTAGATTTAGGTTTAATGTTTATATTTACTTTTTAGTATTTTAAAATATAGAAGACAATGTTGCCATTTAGATTTTTAGATTTAGTTTATAATGTTTTAATGTTTTATTTACTTTTTAATGTTTTAGATATATTTTATATATTAGTTTTAGATTTACTTTTTAATGTTTTAGATTTATAGTTAAAATTTACTATATAATGTATTAGTTTTAGTATATAATGTTTTTTATATGGATGGCAATGTCGTCATACTTTCTAAAATTTTAATATATTACATTTATAGGGTAATATTTAAATATTTTGAATTAAAATATAATATTACTCTTTTATTTGAAATATAGTTTTAATATATGGACAGAAATGCCACCATATATTTTAATGTATAATATTTAGTATTTAAATATTACCATTTTGATTTGCATATTATTTTTAAATATTTTAATTTTTAATTTTAATAATATCAAACTACTAATTTCAATTCAATAGTCTAACTATTGAATTGATATAAGTTGGAAAATGGTGACCAGAGGGTTGAGCAGAGGGTTCAGCGGGAATGGCAGCAACAGAGGGTTCAGCGAGAATGTTAGCAACAGAGGGTTCAGTAGGAATGGAGGCAACAAAGATGGTCAGAATTGGCAGACATACGGGAATAGGCGACCATTGCAATCACAGCGCCAGTCGTTCAAACAATACTGCCTTCATCAAGACATTGCTAGAAAGGGTAAGGGTTTGATACGAACAAAGAAAGGTGAGCTTAGCATGCCCCAAAATAGACACGGGTATCAATCTTCTAGGTCTCAGTTGATACCATTTGTCCAGAAATTTTTTCCTAAAATAGATAGTATGCCTCAATTTGATATTGATGATTTCATGAAGATATTTAGAGGGAAAGTGACAGTCCAACCGGCAAAGCCCTTTTTCATCAACCCCAGATTTCACATTAAGACCCCAACAAACAACAAGGGTAGAGCATAGAATAAGCAGAGCTATTACATGTCTGTAATAGAGAAAAGTCGACCCCATACGATGACACATAATCTCCACTCTAATCCTCCTAGAACTAATGCAACTACTACTTTTGAGATTGGGGAATCATCTATACAAGCAGCAAAGAAACAAGTGGTAACTTTCAAGCAGGCTCTCACCTCTTCGAAATAAGGGCTTTTTGAAAATCGTCATGCGCGGGAAAAAAAATTGAATCTTTATCGATCGGGACCTAATAGATATCGACATATGCCCAAACAAAAGGCTATGAATAGAGGATGCCCCCTGAAAAAGAAACCAATATTTGATATTTGTGTAGGCACACCACCTCATTCCCCTACAGTCATTCGGTATAACCAAGATCTGGACAATGACAAGGGGGATCGAAAGACTCTGAATCAGATGCGCACTGGACCTTCTTTAGAGCTACAGCGGTCACTGACTAGTAGAGCGCCCTTCAAATCCAATCAGTCTTCATAAGTCTGGCAGACCAAACAAAGTCTGAGACATCCAGTTCTTCAGCATGATCCTGACTCCCGATCTACACCAGAAATCACCTTTCCTGATCATCTACTGCAAGATCAAATCTATCTTCTCTGGGACAAAGCATTAATAGGTAAATTCTCAAAACTAAATCTATCGATTGATGATATTAAGCTTTGGACCCTGGAAAGATGGGTAGGGTTAGTAGATATGTTTTGGTTAGATATTAAGCTAGGATATATTTTTTCCAAATTTTAATCTTCTACCTTGAGAGATGTTATACATAAGAATAAAAGTTGGTTTTGCAAAGGATTGGGCCTCTTTACCTCGATCTAGAACCCCAATTTCATTCTCGAGGATAGAACCCCATTATTCTTTCCCATCTGGATTGCCTTACCAAACCTTCCATTAGAATACAAAGATTTGGATATTATTGAAATCATTGCCAATAGACTTGGAATTTTTGCAAATCACGATCTAATCCCCTTTGAGTTTTCGTATCATGAGGTTAGAATGTGTATTCTACATGATACTAATAAGGAATTACCAAAATCCATCTCCCTAAAATCCAAATGGGGACATTGGGAACAGAAAGTTGTTCTCCAAAATTAGGATACCATCATGCTATATCAGAACCAGCTAGGGCATTTTACAACTCAGTGTAAGTCCCATTCATTCACCCAACTGACGGTGTGTGAGAATCAATGTCCAAATCCTCTCCAGTGTACAAAAAATTGGGCCTTTCATGGACCTCGACACACAGAACTAAAAACATCCTTAGTTAGTCCGATGTAGTCCTGCCTTACAATCTTCACTCATATGAGGCATCCATCTTCTTCTTTTATGCTATAAGAAGCATTATGATGATCTTGAACAATGTCAAATAGACCATGCAACTACACTGGAAACCCACAAATGCACACAACACAGATATGGATGCCTTATTACAACAACTTATGTTCTCTAATTCTCAAATTAAAAAGACAACTGCACGTGAAGTATTTGATAAAGATACCTTGGTCAACCTTCAAGCAAGAAAACTATCAGATCAATTATTGTCAGAGATAGCTACTAAAATTATAAATGAGATAGCAGAAGAAGAAGGAATACTATTGTATGAAGGAGATTATAACTCAATGGACTTATCGCAATATAGCAAAGTGGCCACACCAGACCATATAATTCAATATATTGAGGAAGTAGGGCAGGCACAAGATCACAACAAGATTTTCACACTTAGTAAAGGAAGTAGAAATATAGAAGAAGATGAGGGAATGCTAACCCCCACAGCAGCTCAAAACCCAAGTAGCCCCCAGCAAGTACAATAGATTAATCAAGAAACACACCAATCCTATACACAGGCTAAGACTACACAGTTGAAGGAGGACCCTAGCAGCATAGAGGATCTTCAAGAATTCTATCTAAAATATCTAGAATATAATTCAGAAGGGAACATATAAATAGACTGAGGATATGGATGACACAAATATCAAAGAAGGCTGGCAAGATGAGAGTACACTCCTATCCTCCACTAACATTGATGAGCTAACATACTCGCATATTAAAGATTGGATCCAAAGTAATACTTTTATGGACCCAAAGGAAATCCAAGAAGTAATTAGCCAGGAAACCAATGGTGATAACAAATCTGAAATAATTGAGCCAAAAATTGAGCAGCTAACTTTTGATCCTAATCTTACCCTCTCACTTGAACAAACACCATTTCAAGAGTTACAGGATAAGGCTACACCAAAAAAGAGAGGTAGAAAACCAAAAAATAGTTTAACACAAAAAGAAATAGCAACAGGTATCCAATCAACATTGGATGGGAAATTCACACCTTCCAAATGAGTGACGAGGAAAACCAAGGGTTCTCCTTGTCAACAATGAAGATAGCCTCCTAGAATGTCAGAGGTCTAAATGCCTTTGAAAAAAGATACAGAATCAAGCAAGAGCTAGATTCTTTAAAAGAAGATGTGATACTTCTTCAAGAAACAAAGATGTCTACAAAAGTTTTTAACAAAACAATTGGGAATTGGACAAAATGGAAGCCAACACATATCCCAACGGTTGGTGCTTCAGGTGGACTAGCTATCCTTTAGGACCCAAAATTAATTCAAGGCCAGCTAATTCATAGGAGTGACAATTGGCAAGCCATAAGAGTGGAGTGTTTTGATATAAAAATTTTGCTATTTAATATCTATGGGCCTATATCAACTCATGACAAGTAGAAGTTGTAGATATAAATCACTCAGTTTATACAATGTCAAGTAGACACACACATTATTATGGGTGGAGACTTCAATGCCATCCTAAAATTGTCAGAAAAAAATGGTGGGATTTCCCCACCTCTGAGAACAATTTAGGATTTCTCAAAATTTTTGGAAGATAATGGACTAATGGATGTTGAGGCATCAAATGGGACTTTTACATGGACCAATAAAAGGGAAAAATTCTGACAAAAAGCTGTCAGGCTTGACAGATTTCTTCTATCACAAAGCTGGAAATTAGCAAATGTTACATATTACTCAAAAATTCTGCCTCGGCTAGGATCACACCACTTCCCTATTTGTCTACATGTGACTTCAATATTACCCACACAAGGTTTCCAGCATAGGCCATCCTTCAAATTTGAAAGAATGTGGCTATGACATCCAAGCTTCTTGCCTTCCCTTAAGCAGTGCTGGATTTCTGCCTCGAAGACAGAGGGAACCAAAATGTTTCAATTTGAAAATAAGATGAAACATACCAATAAATGGATAAAAAAATGGAATGAGGAGATCTTTAAGAATATATTTACAGAAAAAGAGGTAGTAAAGGTAAAACTAGAGTCCATATATAACACTATTATTAAACAAGGAATGGATGACGACTCATACACCATTCAACAAATCCTAATGCAAGAATGGGAGGAAATATGTAGCAGAGAAGAGGAATATTGGAGGCAAAAGTTAAGAGAGTTATGGTTAAAAGAAGGGGATAGGAATAAAAAATATTTCCATGCATCAGTAAAACAGAAAACAACAAGCAATCGAATCTTCACTATTACTAATGCTGAGACTGGTACTGTATTAACTGAACCTCAAAGCATCCAAGAAGAAGGAGTCAGATTCTTCCAGACTCTGTTAGCCCCTCCTCCTAATGCACATCCAGCAACATCACTAATGGAAGAATTATTAGAGGCAATTCCCACTTTGATAACAGAGGTTGATAATTTAAAACTCCTGGCTCCATTCACCATCTAGGAGATCAAAAAAGTGGTCTTTTCCTTAACCCCAGATAAATCCACTGACCCAGATGGATTTACTACTTTATTCTTCCAAATATGCTAGGATTGGATTGGATGGGAATTATTGGGTGTAGTTGAAGAATCTCAGATCAGCAAATCCATATTAAAAAACTTCAACACCACAAATATAGCCACTATTCCGAAAATTAAAACTCCAAAAACATTCATAGATTTTTGTCTGATATCCTTATGCAACACTATATAAAAAATCATAACAAAGGCTATCTATCTAAGGATGCAACACCTCATCCCTAACCTTGTCTCACAACCACAAGGGGGTTTTGTTCCAGACAGAAAAATAATGGAAGGAGCTCTAGTGGCACATGAAGTTCTACACTCCATTAACACTAGTAAATCATCACATTTTGTCATTAAGCTGGACATGATGAAAGCATATGATAGATTAAATTGGACTTTTCTCATTAAGGTACTGCAAAAATTTGGATTTGCAAAAGGATGGTGTAAATGGATTAAGTCTTGTATCTCGGGTGTGGGTTTCTCATTTCTGATAAATGGTGTCTGAGTTGGTTTCTTCCCATCCACACAAGGAGTTAGGCAGGGGGACCCTTTGTCACCAGTGTTGTTCACTCTCATGGAAGAATCATTCACCAGGCTTATCCAATGCAAGAAAGCATTAGGTAAGTGGATAGGGGTGAAAATTGGACAGACAAATATCTTAGTGACACACTCTCTATTTGTGGATGACACATTACTCTTTGGGATTGCAAATATCTCTGAGGCAAGACAGATTAAGAAAACATTGGACCTTTACTCAGTAGCCCCAAATCAAAGTGGCAATCCTACCAAATCTAAAATCTACGTGTTTAACACTAATCAAATTATATCCAATAAAATTGTCAGCCTCTTAGGATTCTTAGTAGACTTCCTACCATCAGTTTACCTTGGCATTCCTTTTTTTATGGGAGCTAACAAAACTAGTTACTGGTCACCTATCATTGAGAGAGTTAAATCTAGCGTAGTAGCATGGAAAGAAAGGTGGTTATCACTTTCTTGCAGAATACTACTAATTAAAATAGTCCTATCAGCTATCCCTAACTATTATTTATCAGTTCTCAAAGCTCCTTCATTGGTTCTTCAAAAAATACAGAAACTACTAAGAGATTTCCTATGGACTGGGAATATTAATGGAGAAAAAAAAATCCCTCTGGTCTCTCTTGAGAAATTGACACAAGTAAAGCAGCTAGGTGGAGTAGGGATCCATGATTTACACAAAAGAAATCAAGCATTTGGGAGTAAATTAGTTTGGCAAATGTATACAAAGCCACACAACATTTGGTGCCAAATTATGCAAAAGAAGTATTTAGATGATAATAATCCGGCTAGAATTTTAACGGTATTAGATCCCCCTAAGGGCTTAGCCATTTGGGACTTCATGATTTCATCTAGAGAAATAGTAAGCAATTTCATTACCTCGGAAGTGAACAATGGCCTATCAATTAAATTCTGGCGGGATTCATGGAATGGTGCACCCCTACTAAACCGAATGAATGACATTGAGAACATAGTTGCTGCAGCAGAAAGTGCATGCAGAACCTACCTAAGCGATTATGCACTAGTATTATATGTCTACACTCAAAGAAGGTAATACGGAAAGACCCCCATGAGCTACCTTTATCCCCTCAAGAGATAAAATGTTTGGAGAAAAATTTCTCACAAAACTTGGTCTACCTATCAAATTTAGAGGATAAATTGAACTGGGCTCCGGGGAAAAAAGGTAGATTCTCCATCAAGGATGGATATAAGCTTATCTAGCAGAGAGAGGCAACTATAAATCCATCCTGGGCTTACATGTTCTGCTGGAACAATCTGACATTACCCAAAGCAGGATGCTTCACTTGGCTAGCTTTGAACAACAGGGCATTAACTAGTGAGTGATTACATAGACTCAACATAGCTCAACCATTCAACTATCTTCTATGTGATAATCACCATGAAGATATAGATCACCTATTTTTAAATTGCCAATTTGCTCAAGAATGCTGGTTTTTTGTCCTCAGAAAGTTACAATATTCTACCCCACTGCCAAACAAGTTAAGTGAACTATTTGAATCATGGTCACAGTTATATTCTTCATCCCTCTTCTCAGAAATTTGGAAGTGCACTCCAGCGCTAGTTGTTTGGGAAATATGGTGGGAGAGAAACAAAAGAATTTTTCATAGTACTCCCTCTTCAGTTCAGGCAGTTACAAATCACCTAGAGAGATCGATTTCTGAACTAGTCAATGCTAGCCATAGTAAACTAAAACACAATTTGGTGATGACCTTGTGGGATTCAACATTACTGTGAGAATGGAAACATATTCATGTACCTTTTGGTTGGTGTTTCAAAACAACATCGAATCAGTTGATTACTAGAGATCGAGTCAAATGGATTCCACCAGCAAAAGGGATTAACAAAATTAATTTTGATGGCTCCTCAAGAGGGAATCCAGGTAAATCAGGGGTAGGCGTATGCATCCGAGATCATCAAGGATTACTATTAGCAATAAAATGTTGCCCACTACCAACTAGAACAAATAACATGGCTGAGGATAGGGCATTATTTGAAGGATTAATATTGGCTAAAAATGGAGGATTCCACCATATACAAATAGAAGGAGACTCGATGGTAATAATCTCATCATGCCTTAGTTGAGTATCTCACAACTGGAAACTCACCTACATTCTTCAACAAATCTGGCAATTACTAGACTCGTTCCAAGAAGTTCAGATATCACATACCTTGAGGGAGGGCAATCAATTAGCAGACCACTTGGAAAATCAAGGATGTGATGGACATGAGGTAATAACCTATAATTATGATGCAACTCTAGATCAGGATGCCAAGTTACAAGAAATTTATAACCTTGACAGATCGACATATGTAGGATCATCTCCAAATGTGCGGATGTGAGATTGGCGATTGTACAGATATCCAACTTGGAATTATTACTTGGTGAAAGTTAATGACAGCACAACACCACTTCACATGGTAGTATGGTCAAATCTGTGTGATTAAGCGGAGTGCTATTACATGATGAAAGGGTAACTCTTAAGTACCAACTCCCTGCAATTACAAGACCGTCACAGTAATATAAGTACCCTGTTTAAGTTGCCATGTATTTTGATCATTAAAGGATATATGCAATTAAAAGATATGCACCCTATATTATAAATGTGTGCTGTACTTTTTATACTTCAATTGCAGATTGTGGGAGATATGCCATTAATTGGCATGAAACATAACCACCCAGCTGAGATCTACAAATACCCATCTTCTCATAACATGCATTTGCAATGACCTGTAAGTATTACACAGAGCATATTATTTGTAGGAGAGCAAAATGTTTCGTAAGGAATTTCCTTCCTGCCAGACTTGCAGGCATTTTCATGATGAACTATTACCAAGGAACTATAGGGTATATATCTCTCCACAGGCTTCTGAGTCTCCATTCCCAAACAGAATTGAAGGCCCAGAAATTGAACAAGTCTTTATCGTCAATTCAATGTTACATTATAGGGTTGTTCGTCATGTTGTTGGGGAGCATGTTTTATCTCCCAGAACTAGAATAGTGGTCTTCCCCTCTCAGCTGCTATCGATATTCATCTCCAAATTAATGGATATGATGCAGTCAGTTGAAATGGTAGTCCACATCGCTAATAAGATCGTTCGGCCTCAATATATTCACGGAACACAGCTCACGATGGCACTACAAAGGTATGACCTTTGGTCAAGAAATGCATTGATTGGGGGACTACTATTACACCAAGACATTATGGCTAGCCATGAACACCTGATGGCATATGATAGTTTCAAATGGGTGATGGAACAAAAGAGCTTTTGAGTACTAAGCAACAATTTACAGATTGTGGGTGCAGCCCTTGGGAAACTGATGGTGGATAAACTCTAATGTCTGGCACATTTGATCTTGGATCTTCTACTTTCACCACTTCCTCTGGTTCAACCTCCACTCTGTTACAAGGCGCCCTCTCGGAACTCAAAACAAGTACCTGATTTGAATGCACTACCTTCGCCTGGTCACTCTTCCAACATTCGCTTGGCGGTCTAGAACACAATCGATGGATGAGAAAGTGAAAGTGTTGCGGTTCTGCCTGTCGAATGGGAAAAAGTGTGGGATTCTTCTGCCCCAATGGAAGAATGATTGAATGCAAAATAGAAGCATGCGGTTTGGAGGCGCCATTTTGTGAAATCATGAAATTAGGTATATGGCTTAGTAGTAGGCCTTATTCAAAATTTTGATACTCTGTAATAAATAGTGAATAGTATCATTGTGTAGTTTTTGATCCCCTCCATAATTTAGGGGAAACAATCTGGGGGATATCTCTATTTTTTATATCACTCAACCATAATTAGTGGGTTTCATGTGGAAGCCAAAATGTAATCATCGTAATTTAACCTATTAGGATTTGTGGGTTTTTTGAGCAAATTCAAATGCAAAAGCTGACATATTCTAAATTGTATACGACTATGATCACGGGGTTTCTTCTTGATTCTTCCACAGGGGAGTCATTGAATCAGTATATATTAATATAAATATGGTGGACACCCCACTTTGGCTTAAAAAAAAAAATATCGAACTACTAATGTTTGAAATAAATTTTAATAGATGGAGGGCAATGCTGCCATATTAATTAGAAGGAAATGTCATATATTTTTCAATAGTTTAATATACTAATCTTTTTTATAATAATTTTGGTATTAAAATTATTTTGTATTAGTGAATTAAATTCTTGTTGGGTGATCCCACAATAGTGTGTCCCACTTTTTGGCCAACTTTGACACAGACATCAACATTTTGAGAAAAAAACATCATATTCGAACACCTATTGCTGAAAACTATAAGGAACTTGAAGATGATATAAACTACGGTCTTTTAGAATTTTATTTCTAGTTTCTAAATTTTTTTTTTTTTTTAAATCAAAATTCATTAAAATTTATTTTTCCTTCTCCTTTGAAAAGTGGTTTGTGTGAAAAAAAATATGATTTTAATAAGTGACTTTCACTTTGATCAGCATAACTTTTTTTTAAAATATGATAATGATGTAATTCTTTCAAAATTATATTTTTCACTTAAATATCTAGAGGATGTAATTGGTTTCATTCATTTTGGGTAAATATTTCATAGTTTATTAAGTTTTAAAGTGACAGTAACTATAATTTAGACATAAGGTCACTTTGATCACTGTACCTTGAAATGCATATATCAAAATTCAATTTTTTTTTAATATAGAAAGGTAACACAAATATGCTTTTCCTACATATTTTTCATAAAAAAAATTTTGTAATTTACTATTTTTCCCAAAGCCTTGAAGAGACAGGTTGTTGAATCGCCAAACAACCTATGTTTAGTTAAAGTAATATTTGAAAGTGATAATGAGCTCAATATGTATTAAAATTATATTCATTAGAAAGCTTTTTCCGAATTGCATCATTTGTTTTAGAAAAAAATTTGATTTGGTCCTTGTCCCAGGCCTTGAAAGGACAATTTTTAGGAGGTTTTTATTTTATCAGTGTAAATTTTCATTTTAGGGCCCTTCACGCGAAGACCCCCTTCACGCGAAGGGATCTAAGGGGGTTCGAGTGAACCCCCTTTGAGCGAACCCAGCAAGGAAAATTTGCCCCAAATTGCTTTTTTTTGTTGATTCACAGCGTTCGCTCGAATTGGGTCTAGTTCGAGTGAACCCCCCATTTTATATAGTTTGCGTGAAGCCTATTAACCACTTCGTGCGAAGAGGATACTTCGCGTGAAGCCATCAAAAAAGAATTTTTTTTGAAAGTGCAAAATCCTTCGTCCCGAAAAGTGGGACACTCTATTGTGAGGTCACCCTGTTTAGATTTTAAAAAAATGATTTCAATTTTACATTTTTATAATTTGATTAAAATATTATATTAAAGTAATTATTTTTAAATAATTTGATTTAAATATTATATTTACTGATTTCAATATTGCATTTAGATTATTTGATTTAAATATTGGAATTATTCATTTCATAGAATTAGTCATTTTAATATTACATTTAGATAATTTGATTTCAATATGTATTTGCAAATTGCTATTAAGAAATGCATTATTGATTATTCTCCTACTTTATGTCAAATTTGTGCTAAATTATTCTTAAGTAATAAATGACTAGAATATATTTAGAAATTATGTTCACTTTTGCTTCAATGCCTATGAATGATCATAATCATATTATATTTTGATACCCATATTTTCATTAAAATACAACATGGTTACTTAATTATTGATTTATTTATTTATTTCCCTCTAATTAAGTATACTTTTAATCTGATTATTTGTATATACTAATGTTTGTTAAAAACTTTGCAGCATAGCATTTCAGATATGGTTGTCTCTGAAAAAGAGTCAAACATTATTGATATGAGCCTGACTGCTTTGGTGGCCTCAAACCATATATTTGAGACTGAATATGACAAGTGTTCACGAATAGTTAAAGAGTCGTGTAGAATTATAATCAAAGTCATGGAGAACGCAGCTTTGTTAGTTGATTTTGTAGAAGAACTAGAAATAATGCAGATGGAAGATGTTGCGAGATTTGTACATGACACATCTGCAAAATTAGATGTGTTTCCGTCCATGATGAAAGAAGTCTACTGTGATCATTATTCAAATAAAGGTCGCTATAACAATTTGATTGTTGAAGAATATGTGATGTACTTACATCATTACGAAGAATTTTTTTTGTATAGTACATTATTATCTTGGGTTTTTATAGTAACGTTCTTCTAATAAATAGTTGTAATGGTACTTATATTTCCCTTTTCATCTATGTAAGTTTTATGCACAAGTGAATAATATATTATTTTCACTATTCAAGTGATGTTTATGAGTATACTCACAATATTTTGCAACATATTTTGTTCAACTTTGTATTTCTAATATTAATGGATGGCTTCAATGGATGTGCTAAATAAATGTGAATGAATTTTTATAAAATACATCTCACTCATATGTTAGGCATTAAATTATGTATAAATCACATATGCTAATTCTAAGCATAATTTTAATAAAAATGATAATATGCATTCTACGTGTAACCATTATTTGAATAACATGAATGCAAATTTTCAACTTGAATTAAACATACCATATTACCGACTTTAAGTGACCCTACATGCTATTATCATGATTACCATAATTTGCGTTAACTAAAACTTTAATTGTAACCCTAACAATCTTACTAAGCATGATTGTAATCCTAACTGTAATACTTAAATCATATTAATAAATCTAATCATAATATTGTACTAATAAGTATGATCTATTGATCCTAACTCTTAACTTTTTATGTCATCTATCATAACATCCCTTTTGTAAACTAATTCTCACAATGATCCTAACCCTACTTGTAACCCTAACCATAAGCATGTTTGTAATCATAACTCTAATACATACATCACCTTACCAGCTCTAATAGGAACTCTAATTAATAATCCAACACTACACCTAAATCTCACACTACCTACTATATTAATGCTAACTCTAATTATAACCCTAACCATCTTCCTAAGCATAATCAACCAAATCCTAACCATAAAATTCACCCTAACCCTAACCATCTTCCTAAGCATAATCAACCTAATTCTAACTCTAACCCTAATCCTTATCATAAAAATCACCCTAACCCTAACCCTAACCGTACATTCCAAACATAGAAAATAATCCTAACCCTAACCCATAACCATACATTCCAAACATAGAAAAAAATCCTAACCCTAACCCTAACTATAAATCAAACCCTAACCCTAACCCTAATTCTAACCCTAACCCTAACTCTAACTCTAACCCTAACCCTAACCCTAATCCTAACTCTAATCTCTCTAAACCTAACCCTAACTATAAAAATCACCCTAACCCTAACCCTAACTCTAACCCTAACCCTAACCCATAAGCATACATTCCAATCATAAAAAATCACCCTAACCCTAACTCTAACCCTAACCCTGGTCACTTTAACCCTAATCCTAACTATAAATATCACCCTAACCCTAACCCTAAGTCTAATCCAAACCCTAACTGATAATTGTACATTCCAATCGTAAAAAAAACCACCTTAACCCTAACTCTAACCCTAACCCTAACTGTAACCCTAAACCTAACTCTAACCCTAACCTTAACCCTAAACCTATCCTTAACTCTAATCTCTCTAACCCTAACCTTAACAGTAAAAATCACCCTAACCCTAACCCTAACTCTAAAAATCACCCTAACCCTAAGCATAACTCTAACTCTAATGCTAACACATAACCATACATTCCAATCGTAAAACAAATCATACTAACCCTAACTCTAACCCTTACTCTAACCCTAACCCTCACCCTAACCCTAACCCTAAACATAACCCTAACTCTAATCTCTCTAAACCTAACCCTAACTATAAAAATCACCCTAACCCTAACTCTAAACATAACCCTAACCCTAACTCTAACTCTAACTC
>MU224442.1:451226-461943 GCA_018584345.1 Thuja plicata
AGGCTGGAAGCAGACGAGGACAACAAAGACCTATTCCTATTTTTGTAGGAGGAGTGGGCTAGGACCCTGCTATCCAAATAGCTGGGTGGGAAGAACTAATCGCTGGCGTCCATGTGTTGGTTGATTTTGGCTGGGCTAGGCCCTCGGATCCCCTATTTTGTGGTTCAAAATACTGTTAGTTTTTTTTTATTTTGGTGTAGCCCTATGTGGCTTAAAACTGCTACTTTTTATGCTATTGTTCATCTTAAATTATCTAGTTTAATTCTGTGGTTCAGTACTGTGACTTATGTTTTTGATAGAGGCAGAGTTAATTTGGTGTCTATGCTATTAAACTATTATACATGCTTTGACTAGTTCCATTAATATGTTGTTAATGTGCTTCTAGTCCATTGTTCCATGGGCCAACACCCTCTTGTTGCTTTTTCTATCAAAAACAAGTAAAGCTCCAAATGATCAATGCAACATGATTACCTCCAAATTTATATATATATAAATAAAAACAAGTTACACATGCTAAGTAATAAGTAAAGTTCCAAATGATCAATGCAACATGATTACCTCCAAATTTATTATTTCTAATGGTTGTTAAAATGATTTTGATGACATTTCATCATGATAAGTCAATTCATATCTTATTTTAAGTGACTTTGCTAATTGTGTCGTATAATGTATTAGTAAACATTATTGATTTGAAAAAAAAATCAGTAATAATCTATACTTTTGTTCTGATTATTTTTATATACTAATGTTTATTTAAAAAATTGTAGCATAACATTCAAACTATGGATGCCTCAAATAGAGACTCAAAAATCAGTGTTACGAGCCTAGCTTCTTCTATAGCCTCGAACAATTTCTATGAAAGTTATGTGGACAAATGTGCAAATATAATTGTAGATTCGTGCATGAATTCAAAGTTGTTGAGAACATTGCATTATCCATTTACTATGTTGAAGAACTGGAAATATTGAAGATGAAAGATGTTGCAAAATTAGTGCACGAGACATCTGCAAAAGTAGATGCATTTTTGTCAATGATGAAAGAAGTCTATCACGATCATTGTTCAAAAAAAGGTCACAATTCCCTCCTCATCACTAAAGAATATTGCATGTACTTACATCATTATATGGAGAACTATTTTATATATAGTTAGTTCTTATCTTGGCTTTAATACTTCTTACTACGTTTGAATAGTTGTAATGAGACTTATATTTCTGCTTTCATCTATATAATTTTGATGAACAACAAGAGGATAATAAATTCTTTCCCATATTGAAGTGATGTCTTCTAATACACTCACAAGGTTTTGCACCATCTTTTGTTGAACTCTTTATTTATAATATTAATGGCTTCCAAAAATATGTTCCATAAAAAGGATTCTTTTAACTACAATGGACATGTAACAGATATGTGCGACACTCAATTTTCTCTCAAACCCATATGCTAATTCTAACCATAATCTCAATCCTTATAATAATATTCATCATTTTAACTTCAATTAAACCTACCCTAATACTAGCATTAACTAACCCAAAGATGCTATCCTAAATGCATTACCTACTATGCTCCTAATTCTAACTCTACTATCTACAACACATCACTAACTCTAATCCTAAGTGTAATACTAAATATGATAATGATCCTAACTCTAAACCCTACATGTCATCTCTCATCACATCCCTATTAAAACCCTAATTCTTATACCTACATTCCATCACTAACTATGTCCATACTCTTACTCTAAAACTCACCCAATAATTAACTTTAATACTGACATTATATATGATTTAACTGTTAATATTAACCATTCATCCTAACACTACCAATGATCATTATAGAAAGGGTTATTGTTATCCTAATAGTAACCTTAACCATAATAATAATAGTTTAACCTTATGTATATAATAGGAGCAGTAACCTGAACAATAACCTTAACTGTTATAATATAACTAACCTTAACCGTAATAGTAGCACTAACACTAACAATAATCCTAATGGTTTATGTTATCCAAAAACTAACCTTAAGAATAAAAATAGCACTAACCTTAATTGTAATAGGAGAACTAACCCTAACACTAACCTTAACTATAAAAATATCACTAACATTAACTATAATAGTACCACAAACCCTAACAATAATCTCAAATACAAATGAAAGTCGAACATTAACATTAATACTAATTGTAACAGTTCATAATATAATGCTCCTAAGGTTAAACCCTAACCCTAATCATAACCCTAACCATAACTATAATACTAACCTTAGCACAAACCCTAATTACAATATTGAGACTAATTGATACCCTAAATCTAACCTTAACCGTAATAGGAGCACTAACCCTAACAATGACCTTAACTTTTATAATATCACTAACCTTAACCATAATAGTAGAACTAACCCTAACAATAATCCTAATGATCAGTCTTATCCAAACACTAATCTTAACTGTAGCAATAGTACTAACCTTAACTGATACAAGAGCACTAACCCTAACAATTACCTTAACTGTAATAATATCACTGACCTTAACATTGATAGTAGCACACACCCTAAAAATAATCTTAAATGTAACCCAAAGCCAAAAAATAACCTTTATCCTAACTATAAGTTTAATTGTAACTATTCACATAATAATGCTCCTAAGGCTAAACACTAACCCCAATCGTAACCCTAATAGTACCATAACTCTAATGCCAAACTTAGCACAAACCCTAATTACAATATTGAACGCAATTGATACCCTAACTCTCAAATTAACCATAAGAGGGACACTAGCTCTTAAAATAACCTTAACTATTGTAATATCACTAACCTTAACCATAATAGTAGCACTAACCCTAACAATAATCCTAACGATGAGTGTTATCCAAACACTAATCTTAATTGTAACAATAGCACTAACCTTAGATGATATAAGAGCACTAACCCTAACAATAACCATAACCATAGAAATATCACTAACCTTAACTATAATATTACCACAAACCCTAACCATAATGGGTGCCAGCAAGAATTTGAGTCCACTTTATGGCCAAAAAGTGGAACTATTTTTCCTGTTTTTTCAAATTCATCTTGTTTGAGATGAATATTTGAAGCACTTAGAGATTGAATCTTAAAAATATTCAGTAATAGAGTTTGTATTACTCAAAGTCTACTTTCCAAATATGTAATTTATTTTAATACCCAAATGATAAAATTTCATGTTCAATAGTAATTACAAAAACCCACATTTTTAAAGTCACTGTTTAGGACCATACTATGCCCGTGTACGACAAGCGAAATTTGACCTAAATGAAACTATTTATCTTAATCCTTTTGGGATATGGTATGTAACACAGCTAAGATTGATGACAATATTTTTTTGTATTTTTTTGTTGAATATGTTTTTTTTTCATTAATTTTTTATTAGGCATAATTATTGTTTTTAAAATCTCTCGTGTACGACAAGCATAATTTGACCAAAACATATGATTTTTAAAATTTTTTTTTAAAGTGTGTATAATTGTCTCTAGTTTGATGTCATATAATTTTTTTTGCGAGAAAATTTCAAATAAAAAAGTTATTAAAATAACAAAACATCCTATTATCTCTAGTTTGTGGACCTATTTCAGTAGAAATTCAATGAAAAATATAAATTTTAATCAATTTTTTTTTAAAATTACATATTTGGAATCTCCACAGTCTGATCTATAATGGGTTTTTTTTTTATCAAAATATTCCTCTGAAAAAGTCTTCACATATATGTATAAAGTCCTTATTTTATATGGATACTAGTAGAGCCTTCAAGTTACAGGTCAAACCAGGTCCAAGGGTATGGTTCGGCTACCCAAGCCTCTTTCCAAACCAAAAGCCAACAGTAAAAGCGGGCTTGAAATTCAACTTTTTTAGAAACAGGATCTCGTTTAGTAAACGTTACCCTGTTTACCTTTTTTCAAATTCATCGCATATAAATGAATCGATGGAAGGTTTTGTAAAAAAAATAATATTTTTTCAAAATGGGACCCCGCTTTGAAATGAGGTCCCGTTTCATTTTTAAAAACAGGACCCTATTTTGAAACAGGATCCCATTTCATTTTTCAAAACAGGACCCCGTTTTGAAATGAGACCCCATTTCTATAATTTTAGGCTCAGGACCCTGAAGCTAAATGAGACCCCATTCATTCTAAGTGGGAACCCATTTCGCTAAGTGCGATTTCGCGAATTTGGCTAAGTATGAAAGTTCCTAGTGAAGTGGACTCATCTTCTTGCTTCAACCCTAATCTTAAATGTAACCCAAAGGCAAATAATAACCTTAATACTAAATGTAAATGTAATTGTAACCATGCACATAATAATGCTCCTAAGGTTAAACCCTAGCCCGAATCATAACCCTAACCATATACCATAACTATAATAATAACCTTAGCTCAAACCCTAATACAATATTGAACCTAATTGATACCCTAACTCTAGTGTTAACTGTAATAGGAGAACTAATCCTAACAATAAACTTAACTATTATAGTATCATTAACCTTAACCATAATAGTAGCACTAACCCTAAAAAAAATTTTAATGGTTAATGTTATCGAAACACAAATCTTAACTATAACAATATCACTAACCTTAACTGATATAGGAGTACTACGTATATCTAACTCTACCTATGATAGTAATGTTAAATCTAAAAGCTACATCATGGCCCTAACCACACCATACACCTTAACATAATGTTGTCTTTAATCCTTTCGCTAACCCTCTCCCTCACCGTTTATCTACCCTTAAATATGTTTACATATTACCATTCGTAAGTCAAAACATTAAACCCTTATACCAAACCTATTTTGACCATTTACCTAATTTTTCATACTTACCTTAACTTATTTCTAAAACTTGTTATGTATATCAATCCTTATCCATTATAGTAAGGGTTATTGTTATCCTATCACTAACCTTAATCGTAACAATAGCACTAACCTTAATCGTAATAGGAGCACTGACCTTAGCAATAACTTTAACTGTTATAATATCACTAACCTTAACTTTCATAGTAGCACTAACCCTAATAATAATCCTAATAGTTAGTGTTATCCAAACACTAACCTTAACTATAAAAATTACACTAACATTAACCGTAATAGGAGGACTAACCCTAAAATTAACCTTAATTGTAAGAATATCGCTAACCTTAACTGTAATAGTACCAAAACCCTAACAAAAATATTAAATGTAACCAAAATCCATATGGTAACCCCTAATACTAATTGTAACTTCAATTATAACCATTCACATAATAATGCCCCTAACATTAAACCCTAACCCTAATCATAATCATAACCCTACCATAATAATAATACTAACCTTATCACAAACCCTAATTACCATATTGAACCTAAGTGATACCCTAACTCTAACGTTAACCGTAATAGGAGCGCTAACCCTAACAATAACCTAAACTATAACAATAATACTAACCTTAACCGATATAGGAGCACTAACCCTAACAATAACTGTAACTATAACAATATCTCTAACCTTAACCATAATATTAGCACAAGCCCTAACAATAATCTTAAATGTAACTGAAAGCCAAACTGTAACCTTAATATTGATAGTGACTGTAATTGTAATTATTCACATAACAATGCTCCTAAGGTGAAACCCTAACCCTGATTGTAACCCTAATCGTACCATAACTATAATACTAACCTTAGCACAAACCCTAATTACAATATTGAACCTAATTGATACCCTAGCTCTAACCTTAACTATAATAGGAGCATTAATCCTAACAATAACATAATATGTTATAATATCACTAACCTCCACTGTTTAATAGTAGTACTAACCCTAACAATAATCCTAAGAATTAATGTTATCAAAACACTAATCTTAAATGTAACAATAACACTAACCTTAACCGGTATAGGAGCACTAACCCTAACAATAACCTTAACCATAGCAATATCAATAACTGTAACTATACTAGTACCAAAAACCCTAACAATAATCTTAGATGTAGCCGAAAGCCAAACAGTAACCTTAATACTAATTGTAACTATAATTGTAATCGTTCACATAATAATGCTCCTAAGGTTAAACTCTAACCCTAATCATAATCCTAACTGTACCATAGCTATAATAATAACATTAGCACAAACCCTAATTACAATATTGAACCTAATTGATACCCTAACTCTAACCTTAATTGTAATAGGAGCGCTAACCCTCACAATAACCTTAACTGTTATAATATCACTAACCTTAAGTTTGTAATAATAGCACTATCCCTAACAATAATCCTAACTATTAGAGTTATCCAAACACTAATCTTAACTGTAACAATAGAACTAACCTTAACCAATATAGGAGCACTAACCCAAACAATAACTTTAACCGTAACAATATCACTAACCTTAATCCTAATAGTAGAACAAACCCTAACAATAATATAAAATATAACACAAAGCTAAATAGTAACCTTAATACTAATTGTAAGTATAAGTGTAACCGCTCACATAATAATGCTCGTACGGATAAACCCTAACTGTAATCGTAACCCTAACCATGCTATAAGTATAATACTAACCTTGGCACAAACCTTAATTACAATATTGAACCTAATTGACACCCTAACTCTAACCTCGACCGTAATCCTTCTCGTGGCACCTATTTTTTGTGTGGGTTAGGTTCAATAATATGTGTTGTGATAACTCTTCCAATTTTATAATTGATTTGAATAACAGTTTTGTTAAATACGTAAGTCTAGAAAAAAAATACAAAATATATTACACAATATACAATTTGATTTGGCTTATAAATTTTGAGATTAAAATATTTTCAACAATTTGATAATTTTGAGGTCTTTAACTCAAATATTATGAAAATGATTCTTCTAAGAGGAAAGGAATTATAGAAAATTATTGAAAAGGGTGATCAGATTATCTAAACACTATTGTAGTAATGATATATCATCTATAAGAGGCGAAGAAGATGTCATTACACTATTTTATTCTTCTTATTAGTTAATTTTTTATACACAAATATTATTGCAGTTAGATCTAAATTTATTTTCAAGATGTCCAAGGCAATTATTGTGCGTGACACTCATTTAGCAACCATAAATTTCTTTGTGATTTTCACTAAATCTTATAAGTATAATACATCTACATATTTAGATAGTATAAATATATGTTTTCATAGGCATTTTGTTCTTTGTTAAATTTTATCTAATAATTTGCATATCATGCTTATGCATTTTTTTTATAGACAACCTTTCTTAAAACTGATTTGTCAAATAGTTCATATGTCTTGCCTATATTATCACATCTTATTAAGGATTTCACATGACTCATCTAAGTTTTAATAGATGCTTGAACTTATAAACAAGTGTTATAGATATCTTTCTTATAAAATTTTGCTTCCAATAATATTTTGTCAATAAGATCATGAACCTTATTTATATATAATGCACTTTCATGAATTATTTATCATTTATAATTTTATGCAACAATTTAATTTCATTATATTGTTTATCAATCTAATATTCTTTCATAAATACTTTGAAAATAATGGGACAGGTATTGAAAGAGTAGATATTGTAAATAATTGCTTGTACTTGATAATAATATAGTTATTGTTGTCTTGAGTCTATATTATTTTATTTAGTCAATAAATAATTTATCAATTCAAATATCTTTCCCATTTAAATGTTATCATTCTATTTAGTCGTCAAACCAAATTGGTAATGATATTATATTTCAGTATAAGTTATCATTCTTTTTAAACTTGACTGGTAATTATGAAAGGAAGAGTTGTTTTTAATCATCGTTGGCTTCTAAAATTTAGCCGATAGGCTTTATTTTTTTTTTGGAAAGGAACTTCGCCGGAATTCACATGTCATATTAGCTAAAGAGGAGCGGTGCCAAAAAAAAATTGTGAAAAACACTTTTGAAAGTTTTTAAAAATTTAAAAAATGGAAAAACAGGCTTCAAGACAAGATATTGGACCCTTGTGGTGACAATATTAGCATGCGCTGCTAAGGTATGTTGACATAATTCTCCATAAATTCTCGAAGATACACAACATCGATCCAATAATTTCTCAGCAATGTGAAAGTATTGTTAATAGTTACACAAATCTGGCTTTGGAAGTTAGTTTAGGCCCCGTTTGTTTTGTGGAATTGGAATTGACTTAAAACCTTATTATCACAAAACCAGGTTTTGATATTTTGGTTTTGCATCTTCGGGTTATAATTTGGACCGTTTGGTTGACCTTGAAGATGGATTAGTCAATCCATCTTCTGTGTTTGGTTGCTAATTTTGAAATGGGAATTGGAATTGACAAATTCCCACTTCCGCGTTTGGTTCACAATTTCTAATTGGAATTGGAATTAGACACTCCATGTTCTATGTTTGGTTCTACATTTCAAATTGGAATTGGAATTCGACAAAGACTTTATAATTTCTTATTATTATTGAATAATGTTTAATTTATATTGTGATTTATTTTGTCCATTTTTTTATTTTATTTATATTTTATTTATTTTTATTATTGAATAATGTTTAATTTATATTGTGATTTATTTTGTCCATTTTTTTAATTTTTTTAATTTTTTATTTTTTTAAATTGCGCTTCTAATCATACATGTGCTTCTATATTCGTGGATAAAACTTGGAAAGGATAGCTCACTTGCTTGCAATTTTTTCATGCTTATGCTCATAAAAATATATGTTGATCTCATTTTTACTAATTATTAGATTATATTTTAAATTTATATAGAATATCATATTTAATCTTTCACAAATGACAAATACATCATATTTTGTCTTTATTTGATATGGAAACAGACATGTTGATTGTAAAGTTATATGACATCAAGATTATATACCAAATAAAATTAGGAATGCACAATGATATTGTAAGGATGAGTTGGAATTGAGACATACAAGTGTTTGCATAAAAATATAAATAATCATTGAGTTGCTCGATATTAAATAAGTTTTGTAGTCCTCATCATAATATATATAGCTATTTATGTTGAAAGGCCCAACAAAGTAGTGCAATTAGAGCACCAACAAAATATCGTAGAAACTTAACATCGGCTTTATAGGTAGCCTCCAGTTTTGCCATAGATGTCTCGAGCACCTTGCAAGACTTGCACTCATCAACCGTAATAGGTATATGTGTACATGGTGCAGATGATGTAGACAGAGATGGGGCATTGTCGGCCCACTGAATGTAGCGACATGCACTGCCATCCTACAATATAAATCTAGGTTAGTTTTTCTATAATGATTAATATTTATTAATTGTAAACATTAAATATAGTGATATTAACAACCTTTTTCTTATTTTTGCAAGTCCAAAATTTACGGTTATGATTTTTGTCTGTCTGTGATGTCCTTAACACGCAACGCAGTCCATCACCATACTGACACATAGGAACATTTGTCATAGACATCACCCCTGCATCAAACAAGTTTTTTTTCATTCATACTATTGAAGAAACCAAACTTAGTATTCGAGATAGATAGCTACATTCATATAACATCAGATAGAAGATGGGGAAGAAAAATATCCATGAACTAAATGGTGATGTAAAAACACACCATTAAATATGAAAACACAGTGAAATCTATGCTCTACGCCCTTATGCCCCAAACTCATCAAGAAATCATCTCATATCACGCTCATTCTTCCCATTACTGTCTATAATGTTAGCTGGTCAATCTAGCATATACAAACATGATAGCAAAACTAAAACTAGTTTATTTTTAAATGGAATACACCAAGTAGTGCCATCAAAAATATTGATTGTTTACAAACATGAACAGTAAACAATCATCAGATAGCTCATTTTTTTATCATCATATGTGGATTCTTGCACGTTTGTGCACTTTAAAATTTTTTATGAGATAGTTCATTGCATTCGATTATGTACAAAAATTTTGCATCAACGTTTCGGATCACACACTGTGATCCATCATCGAGATGAAAGACAAAAAAATTATTGAAAGAGAGAAAAATGATTGACTTCTCTTTCAATCCTTTTTCTCTTCCATCCTGATGAAGGATCACATAGTGTGATCAGAAACATTGATGGGAAAAAAATCTACACAATCGAATCCATAAGCTATTTCAAACCTTTTTAATATTAGCATATGTGTAGTCTCACAATGTAATCACACATTTTCTCTCAGAACTATCCATTTCTATTTCTTTACCATGAGACATAACTATCCTAGTGCAAAAATAATAACAAATGCTACAAGTATATACATATAACATGAGACAGAATCATGAACAATACAGTCATCTACCAAAATACATTTACATCACCATCCGTTGTCAAGAACTAGAAATGGACAATTGTGAGAGTACACCTTGACAATGCACTATATTAAGCATTCATCATGTGGTACTCCTTGGTGTATTCCACTTAAAGTAACAGGACTAACAAATGCAAGAAGAACAAAATAAAATTGTCACTAACTATAATTGTCACAGTCAACAAAATAAAAGCACTATCAATCAGATACTACAAATATATAATCCTCCTTCACGCACTCTATCATCATGCATAAACAAAATACACCTCAATAAAATAAATATTAATCAAACAAAGACCTAAATAATTGTAATAAAGATGTCAATTTGTAAATTGAATGTGACATGAAATAGAAGAATCAAAAACAAATAATGCATAGCCTATTTAAACACATTCAACAAAGCCCACCCA
>MU224442.1:467932-488517 GCA_018584345.1 Thuja plicata
ATATCAAAGTATCTTCATACATTAGTTTACTCAAATAAAACACATTGACCCATAAAAGTCCAATACTTCCAGATAGAAATAGAAGAAAAAGGAAACCATCATGTATATCAAAGTATCTTCATACATCGGTTTACTCAAATAAAACACATTGACCCATACAAGTCCAATACATGCGGAGAAAAACATAAGAAAAAGGAAACCGTCATGTTGTCTTGACTCATAAAAGAAAAAATATTCTTGGGATCTATACTCTTCCCACATTCTACTTGCTATATCATCTCAGAACTGTGCCCACTGGTCTCTATCACGTTGAGACATCCCATATGTCTCCAGTATTGGTACATCTATCCCATCACGACCATCTTCCTCTTCGGTGACAATTTCTGATGGAATGTCATCCTCTAACGTAATGTAGTTGTGTAGCATGTAACATGCTAATACAATATGAGCTTGTGTCATGATAGGATAACACATGGCATGCCTCAGGATTGGAAAACACTGCTTGAGAATACCAAAAGTACGCTCTACTGAGTTTCTAAGAGAGGAGTGTCGATGGTTGAACAACTCTTGTCGAGAGGTTATTGGATTCTCTCTTGAAAACTCCTTTAGGTGGTAGCATGTACATCAATAAGGAGCAAGAAATCTAGGTGCATTGGGATATCCAGCATCCACTAGAAAATATTTTCCTACATAATTAAAGTATATTATTAAAACATGTAACATTGATTGTACCCTTGAGTATATTAAACTATGATTTAGCTTACCGGGCGGAACAACAAGAGGATCTGATCTTGATAGAGCTGAAGCTATAACATGACTATCCACATCAGACCCTTCCCAACCAGCAAGGCAGTACTGAAACTTATGATCAAAGGAACACACACCCATAACATTTTGGGACAAGTTGCCTTTTCTATCACGATATTTACCCTGCATGTTGACATCTATGGTGACTGGTATATGGGTTCAATCGATAGCTCCAACACAATCCTATACAATATGATACAATCATCAATTCTATGGTCAACCAATAATATGATAAGGATAAAAATCCATACAAGAAATTTGTAACAACACAAGAATTACCTTGAAGAATGGATCAAAACATTCGTTCCCACTAATTTTAGGAGGAGTGTTTGGACTATGTGGTAGAAAGAAATCCTTGTGGAGTCCTAATATATCCCTCAACACCTTGTGGAAGTATTGGCTAAGTGTCTCTCCTAAGTGCCCAAAGTTGTGGGTAATCTTGTGGTTCCTCAGATTGTAGCCAACAATGTGGAGGAACATCACAAGTTGTTCTTCTAATGTCAAGTGTATCATATCTGTCAAGGTTTGTTTCAGCCTTAGGATAGTAGCTAGATGAAATAAGGCTCCCCTACTCATGTGAATTTGATCATGAAAATCCACATCATTGGAATGAATAACCATTCTATAAAAAAAAATTCCTTTTCTTTTTCGTTTACCCATTTCTGCACTGCCCTCTCGGGCCACCACTAGTGTGGCTACAGTAACACAAGCAATAAGAACTGTGAGAAGAGGAGAATATGTGGTCTCCACAGCTACCCATCCTAGAACATCAATATTCTTAATAGGATCTATCAATGGCTTGAAATGCGGACAAACACAACAATTTGAGCGATGAGATATTGGTAGCATGTTGTTAATGTTTTACAAATTGAAAGTATTCTACAAATAAAAGTGATTTTAAGACATTTTAGAATCAATGTTCAACATGTGATTCATCATATAGAAGCAATGATTTCTAAAATCTACTGACGGCTATTATTAGATTCAACATCAAGCATGGTTCGTTTCTGTTCAAATGCCAATCATTGCATATCTTAGGGCCATAAATAGGACCTGATAAAAGTGGAAAATTGTACTTACTTTGTTTTAAAAGCTAGTCACTACAGACATCATAGGGGCAGTAAAAATGCTAGTAACAAAGAGAGAATTTTTTTTGTTAAGGGTCATCTGTGCTATATGCATTTAACCTATGGATGTTGCCTGCAGAGAATACATGACGAATGCGGGCTATAACTGTCTCTTCATTTCTATTAAGGTGGGATTAACACAAATTACGATAAATATTAGGTGGCTAGGCATGGATAGGAGAGGAAAGAACTACAAATAGCATTGGAAAAGGATCTGGCACATAGTCTAGTCTCAATTTGTTTTGAACATGTTAGCAGAGAACAAAATCAAAAACACAAATTGAAAGCATAACTCAGCACGAGCTCCATACCAGCTAGAAAATGTAACTTATTGTAAGCCATATTCAGGTCATTGGGCAGTTTTGTAAGAGATCAAATCCAACATGGAAGAAGGGAATATAATGTCATAGCTGATTGGATTGATAAAGTAGAAGTTACAAATAGCAATTATTCTCTTTTCCAATAAATCAAAATGCAAATCATGGCCACTATAAGAGAAGTTTCATTTGTCTCACAATAATGATAATATTTAATGAGAAAATGGTCATACCAAGACTCTATCTTGTCACCTCCCAGTCAATCCAAGATCATAAATCAATGTCAATAGTTTTTTTGTTTCAAAATACATGGTCATATTGGAGACATCACTTTTAGGAGTGAAGGGGCACAATGAATATAATTATATAACTCATTAAATGCTATATTGTACTGGGCCAAATACAAAACAAGATTCTATGAGAACATGTACACCTTGCAATAATAAATGTATTAGTCCACTAAACTATACGCCCATTGTCATTCTATAGTTATGTGCAGTCACACACTTATTGTACATCTAAATGTGATCATACTACAATTGTAATTACACGTTTTCTCATTCTACATCTATATCCTCCCATATCAATTATCTTTCATTCTACTACCATATGTAGTTACACACTTGCACATCTGTATCCTTTCATTTCACAATCGTATGTTTTCATCCCACAACTGGGAACATGTAAACTTGCTCATTCTACAATTATATGCAATCTAAAAGAAATGCATGCAATTTTTATTCTATGGACAATTATTAGCATGAAATCGATAGGAACTTATTTAGGGATATTTATCAGTCATTTGCTTTTCAATTGTAGGTCAAATATTGTTTAGTTATTGCTATTTTCTTTGTTTGGTCATAGAGGTCTGGTAGGGATATCAATGTAAACATACTGTTACAGTGACAATGCCAACACCCTTCTGTCTAGTTCAGAACAAAGCTTGAGTAAATATAGTTTTTTCAAAACCTCGGTTACTAAAATTTTCTATTTTACCAAAAATTACTTACATGCCTGATGAGTAGAATTGCAGCTCAATTGAGAGAACTCGCCCTCAATATATGATGGTGGGATTCAGTTAAGGCATCATGTACTGATGAATATTGTCAAGTTTTGTTAAAGTTAAATGTCTCCAATGATTACTTTTGGATTTCAGTTAAAATAACAATTTTACTTATAAACTGATTATATGGATCAATTAGCTTTAGATCCCCAATGATTAACAATTCGTTATCTGTTAATATTTTTCTTTATTTTACTTTTACTTTACATTGCTTTATATTATTTTGTCTCAACCCTTTAAATTTCTACTGCTAAATTCCATTAATATATTCTTTTTCATGGTACACAGAATGATCTTTAAAACCTATCGACATGGGGGTAAGGCCTAACAACCTTTAATATCAGAATCATCAATTTATATGACTTTTGAATCACTATTTTCGTCACAAAGTGAATTTCTCAATTCCGTTGGTAGACAAATAATTGATTTGGAACATGAAAATACCAGTGATAAGAAATCAATAAAAAAAATGGTGAAAATATGTCAAGATCGAAGCCTCGTCTGTATGGAGCGGTGTAGATTAGATTATTTTGTTATGAGTTTGGGATGAGTGTATATATGCCACGATTTACTCCTGAAAGATTTGCAAGCTTTAATATTATCACCTATGAACACACAACTAGCTTTAATACACCTTCGAAGTAGCTGCATGCAACTCATACTCCACCATTGCCCTAATCAATGCATTTCATGAAAAAAAATCCAACATAATACAATAACTACCGCATTCCATGTTACTTAACTCACAATAAAAAATGCCCAAATCAAGCGCATTTCAGTAAAACCCAAAACCCAGACTAACCCACTTAAAACCAGTGGCATAAAAGAGAAGATAAAGCCATGCTTATCTATGAAGCAGATCAAATAAACCAGTGAGAAATATTCTTTAGGTCAAGATTTATCAACGACTAATCTGATCTACTTTCCTCGCTATTTGAAACAACTTTAGGTCAAGATTTATCAACGACTGATCTGATATGATTCCCTCACGATTTGAAACACTGAAAACCTTGTCAAGATTTATCCACGACTGATCTGATCTGCTTCCCTCGCGGTTTGAAATAGCTTTAGGTCAATATTTATATGCTTCCCTCGTGGTATATGCTTCCCTCGTGGTTTCAAACACTGCAAACCCTATCCGCAAACCTTTCTTTACAATCCCCACAGTCTATTCGTAAACCTTACTTTACAATTTATAATCCCCACAGTCTTGGCGGACCCGACAAAAATTATGATGGGGTTAATTGGAATTGCAAAACTAGGATATGAAATCTAATTCCACCTATTCGGTGGGAAGATGATGCCACTCATTTTGGTGTCTAAACCCGATTTTGGGACACGAATCCAGAATTGCAATTTAAAGAAACAAACGCTAGATTTCACAAAAACGGGAAGTCTCACTTCCAATTCCGTCCCAATTCCGCAAAACAAATGGGGCCTTAGCTACTCAAAAAAGAATTTTTTGTGACCTGAGTTTGAATGGCCATTTTTAAAATTTAAATGAATCTCATAATATGACAAACACGGTAAACGTTCAAAAAATGTCTCATTGAAACATAGTTACATCCAAGGCGTTCCTTTTCTGAAGTTCTACAACTTTAAAATTGCATCTAAGGCTGAAAATGCTCATAGAATATGCAATATGATTGAAAAGATCTCAATCATCTAGATCTTCTTCCAAGAAATACGTGCCTGTAATTACGTGCCTGCATTTTTCTTCCGTCCCTGCTTTGCAACCAATCGTCCAAAAAATTTGATTCATTTTTTTGCCCATTTTTTTGAGTCTTCTTAACTATTTTTATAGGCCTTTTCACAGTTCTCAATACCTTTTTCCATGCTATGAAATCTTGCATTAATGATATGTTATTTTCAATATTGGTGATTTACGACAGGACTTCATCGTTTTCCCTTCAATTTTCATGAGTTCACATGTAGATTAATAAAATATGTGGTGAACTAAAAATGAATGGATATATTCTCCATTATTATTTTATGAGGTTATATTTTACGTTATTGTTAGATTTTGTTTGTGATAATTACAATTTATTATGACAATCAAGAACTACATTTGAATTTAAGTTGTTTATTAAAAAAAATTAAAATTAAGTTATAATTATGATTATATATTTTTCAATAAATTGTGTTTAAGATTAAAATTACTTAAAATTTATTTAATTAGATAAAGTAAATTTTATTTTTAAAGAATTAAAATTGTAATTTTATTTTAATTATAATAATTTAATTTTAAGTTTCACACATTTATAATATAAAGTATAATTTATTGATTATCAATTAAGAATTTTAAATTAATATAAAATAATAAATATTTTATCCAAATTTACAGGACTAATCCTATTTAATATTTACGTTACCTAATATAATAATGTTGTTAGTAAATATTGTATTTAAGTAATTAGACAAGATTTTTAAAATGTTGTACATTTTAAAAATCTAAAATAATAAATTACAAACATAATCAAAACCCAAATAGTGCCCCAACCCAAATGACATGCATAATCAAAATAACCAAATTACATGTTTAATGAAAAACCAAATAGATATGAAAAAAATATCTTTAAATATCTCAACACTATTATCTATATTTAATTATTTTAAGTTTTAAATTTACTACTCACCTTATATTTATCATTCAGCATATAATATTTACTACTCATCTGCTTAGATGTTCAATAACTCTCAAATTCTAGAAATACAAAAGGCCATGAGAAACTTTCTTTGGTCAGATGGTAAAGGCAACAAAAAAATGCATGCTGTTAAATGGGATTGGTGTTGTATACACAAGCAACTTGGGGGCCTAGGGTTAAAAGATCTTAAGGTTCAGGGGATAGCCCTGGCTACCAAATGGATCTTCCACTGTTTAGATGGGGATGAACCTTGAAAGGTTCTTATCAGATGTCACATTGAACGTGGATTCACTAGGAAGGAAAAGTCATGGAAGAATCTCCCTTTTAGTGACCTGCTTATGGGAGGATTTCCTATCACTGTTTAGGGCTCAATTGTTTTTAAAACTATTTGGAAAGCCTAGAAATCTATTAAAAATTTATATCTAATGAGACCTTCCATGATCATAATATTTTATATGGTGAAAGGTCCATTTGGTGGAATCTTCACCTCTTGGGTAAAGCCCTCACGCTGTCCCAAGGTTGCTTGGCTAAAATATGGAATAATATGGGTATCTCTCAATTCATTGACCTCTTTGAGGAGGACTGTCTTATTGGATGGGATGAGATCAGGAACAAATTTAACATACCTTTGGTGCAAAATAAAACATACAACATGATTGTCAAAGCATGCAAGGATCTTCCCTTTACATGCCATGTTGACTCTCATAGATTTATGGACATCAAATGGCCGGATGGCACTATTGTTTCTAGAATAGAAGCCAAAAATATATATTATATTTTGAGTAACAACAATAATATTATTAAACGTGTCAATAATTTCTAGTATACAAATTTGGAGGTTAATTACTAGAAGAAAATCTTTACTAGGTTGTGGAAATCTCCTATTGAACCTAAAATAAGATTTTTCAAGTGGCTAATGTTTCTCAACAGACTTCCTATAAGAAAAGACCCTTCTTATACTAAATTTTGTAGCTTATTCAAGCTCCTTGACTCTTGGAGACATATTCTATTTGATTGTAAATTTTCTAAAAGTATTTATTCTATGTTTGGTATCACTTATCCTAAATATTTAGATATAATTGAAATGATTAATGGTCATATACAGGGTTTAAAAAAAGATACTAATCTGATTTGGAGCATTTTATCTTCTAACATCCTTTGGCAGATTTGGAAATGCAAGAATGAACAGAGGTATCAAGACATTCACAGATCCCTTACCGATTCTTTTCAAAAACTCATTTATTTTAAAATTTCTTCACAAGTCTGTATTAGTATGATGATTGAGCGGGAGAAGCTTATTAGGTTTCTCAAAATGGGACACTCTACCATGTTTGTATTCAAAATGAAAGATGCATATGCGTGGTGAAGACATATGGACAATATGACTATCTTCGAGAAGACTGTGAAGAAGCTACACAAGGAGATTAGAAATAAAAAGGACGCTATTGTTGACCAGATTTAAATGTTGAGCCAAATCCAGGAAAAGAAATGCATTTTCTAGATGGAAGGACTTATGGGGTGGACTGCCTAGGTGGAAAATCATGAGGAAATTCTGCATTAATTCCTTTCTCTAGTGGATGCCTTCCTTTTTTGTTAAATATGTAATTAATACTTTGATACTTTAACTTTCTCCGTGTGAGGCTCTACCTTCAATTTTGGACTCTTCGATGTATGTTTTTATTCCCTTATAGTTAATATAAAAATAAATAAAAATTAATTTTAATTTAAATTTAAATTATGTTTAAAATTTAATTTAATTATTTAATCTTTTTATCAACAAGAAAATATTATTTAAAGTTAATGCAAATCAATTTAGTTTATAATGTATTAATTTATTGAAATTTTAATTATTCTAGCATAATTATATTTTTTTATTTCAATTTTAATAAACTTTTAAAAAATTCTTTCTAGTTTTGTATGTTTATCAATTTCATAAGTTTATTATAATTTTAATTATCCTAGCATAATTATATTTTGTTATTTCAATTTTAATAAATTTTTTAAAAGTACTTTCTAATTTTATATGTTTATCAACTTCATAAGTTTATTATTTATTATTAGATATTAAGTAATTTTATTAAATAATAAATAGCATGTAATGGTTAGGGTTTACATGAAAGTTAGAATTAGGGCTTTGATCATAATTAGGGTAGGGTTAGAATGAGGGTTTAGGATTATGATTAAGGCTACATTTAAGGTGTATATTGTAGTTGTAATTATGGTTAGGGTCAAGGTTTTGATTAGGGTCAATATTTAGGGTTAGGGTTAGGAGAAGAGTTTAGGTTTGCACCATGGTTAGGGAAACCGTTACATTTATAGTTTGGTGTATGATCTTATTTGGAATTACAGTTCAATGCTTGGGTTAGGATTAGGGTTAGAGTTATGCTTGGGGTTAGGGTTGTGAATAGGCTTTAGGGTTACAATTATGGTTAGGGTAAGGGGTTGCATCATGGTTACTAATATGGTTAAGTTTAGGATTTTTATAAAGGTTACAATTAAGCTTAGGCTTCATGTTCGATTTTGAGAGGTTTTCTTAAATTATTTGTGTACCTATCACTTCTCTATTTAGACCTATCTTAGCGAATAATGTTTACCAATCACCTTATTAGTTGCAGAAATATATAGCAAAAAATAGACCAATATTTTCTCCTAATTCACCTTGACTATCTCTTCGCCGTACCCATTGCACCCTAAGGTGCGATTGCTAGTTTTACTAATTGCTAGAGAAAATGAAATAGCATCAACCATGCCCAATTGTGAGGAAACCCCTCCTTTGGTACTCTCTTTCATCTAATTTTATGCGTATTCAAAAGCCATCAAATTTATATGACCATATTTTATCAAGGATTTTTCCAAACATGTCATGCTTTTCATTTGCTTCCATACTTTGCATTTATGTTAAGCAGAGCATTTATAACTATAATATCTCAAATAAATGTGCAAATATAATTAGTGTAGTTTGTGCTTTGAATGATGTACATATTGATAAAGAGGGATGACTTACAATAGGTTATCACACAACATGGCAAAGTATCTCATCAAACACCAACATGACTGGGCTCAAAGGCTTGTCTTGGACCTATCTTGAGTCATTTGAACTTAATACTCTTGTCTATTACAATGGCATGGGATAGGTTCTATGATTTTATACAAAGTAATGAAACACTTCCAACTGAATACCTGCAACCATGGTCTTTTCAATCATGGTAGGAACAACATACAACTTCCACTCTTAGGCTTTTCTCAATTATAGCGTTGTTGAGACTTAGATTGACAATTTGAAAAGGAAAAGACCAAAAAATACACATATGACAAGTCAAAAACAACAAACAATATAGGAGCCTCTTTCACCATATATCCAATTGGTCTCATAAATTAATTGATGTTGACAAGTAATAGAAAATACTTTAATAACGAATCACTAAGTATATGTGACTTTCACATAGAGTCTCATAAGGATATTCTATATGTTCTCAAGACATACTTTTCACAAGACTTTACCAAACAAATGTATTAGTTTGAGACATTCTTAAGATCCTTTCCAATATTGAGACAATTGAACCTTCTTACACCTACAACCTTGAATTTGTGAAAATATTTCTCACTGCACTTATTCAGTCTCAGAATTTCATCCTAGGATAGTCAAAACAAATAAATATATTTCAAGTTTTCCACACACCATTCATACTTTTGATTATGTCTTGATTACCCCCAAAAATCCCTTATTTCTTCCACCCTTCACAAGCAACTGATTCTATTTTGTGACTCCAAAATAAGACTCCTCAATACATTGTCTATCTAATACATCATGAATATCATATTTACATATCTCCAACAACACGTGTCAACCTTCTCACAAGTTTTTACAACTCTAGCATATGAAAATAGACACTATTACAAGCCTTTCCAAAAAGTTATAGAGTTTTTCACCAGTAGAAAGACAAGAAAACCATTTTTCCCTCTCTACAAACCCTAGGTAGGTTTTTGATAGTTTTAAAAAAAACTTGGATATCTTACTCAAATATGAATGGATCCTTATGAAATCAAAATAAAATTAGAGTAAACTCATTTCTCTGTGATGGGGAGATAATTTCAAAAAGCCCACAACAATCACTTAAGAAGAGAGAAGAGAGCATGAAGAATCAAATCTACATTGTTGTCACAATGCGAATGATAGAGTCCACAAATGCCAGCACTATGCAATGGATTCCCAACACACCAGTCATGTGTTTTCAAATCACATTCAAACAAGATTAGGGGATGAAATCTCCACTCACCTGATCACACAAACTCAGACAGAGAATTCATCATCTGTCAAAACACAGCGACAATAACTTCCCTCAATACCAGCAACCTTCCAAATCACTGCAATCTACCAGACTTCAATTTCCAATCCTAAAGTTATCCCACAATACTCCTATTCATCCACATTCAACTGGAAATCACATATAGATGCTTCCCTATCATGCATTTTCTCCTTCAAACCGCGGCCCGTTCCTGCAGTTGGCCATGAAAAAAGTATGATACATCCTTCCTACTCGCTCTCCACCATGTTCTGGCCACTTCACAGGATGAATGCATGAGAAGGAGGCATGGTTCTGCAAAATTGTGCCCAACAGCCCTTCAAAAAATCTCAAGCCTGGTTATAGGGATCTCTCCTTACACACAAACAAGTATTAAATTTTATTTCATCCAAAAACATAGACAAGCAATACGATCCTCCAAATTATTTGCAAGATTAAAACATTTAAGTAAAACAGAGCAGAACAAAGACCAAGAGAAAGCTGTAGGAAAGGAGCCATTATTGTTTTCCCATTTATTCACCAAAATATGAAAATGATTTTACAAAAGCTCCAATTCCTCCCCCTTTCAGCCATCGACTTGGAGGGATTATAATAACAACGCCCTGTCAGTTACTAACTATTTTTATTTTTATTTTTAGTTTTTCAAAAAATTAAACCCTTAGCCTTGACTAATGTTTATTAAACATTATTCACTTACACACATTAATCCTGGACCCATACAAACCTAATAAATTCCCTTATTGCATTAAATAATCCCAAGACTTTAAAATACACCAAATCAAAACATTAAACTAATCTTCCTGTCACAAACTGATAAAAAATTCTGCCACCCAGCATCCCTATGTCTGCAGCATACTCCCGGGGGTAAATTTGTCTCAAGTTCTCTTAGAGACCAATTGTTGTAGGTCCCCTCCTTTCCTTAGAATCTCCATTTCTAGCAACCAAGTGGCCTCCGAATCTGGAAGGCCCTTCCACTTGACCAAATGCTCCATGTGCACTTTGTGTCATGTCCTCATTGCTTCTCTATTGCTGATGATACATTCCATCTGTGGCTTCTCCTTAGAAGGTAACTTCTGAATCTAGTCAACTGGTTTAAGAGTTGGCTCTGATGTACCAACTTCTTCATTTGAACCCTTATATAATGTGAGATCTAAGACATTAAATATAGGTGAGATAGCCACATCTAGAGGCAATGCGATCTTGTAGACATTTTCTCCATACTTTTCCAGAATCTCACATGGCCCAAAATTCTTCATCATCAACTTCGTATAACTGCCCTGAGGTAACTGGTCTTTGTTTAGGTGCACGATGACCAAGTCTCCAATTTGGAACTGCACATTCCTTCACTTCAAATCTGCCTTAGCCTTCACCTTAAGGCTATTTTGTTGCAATTTTTTCTTCACGTGCTCATGCACTTCCACCATTGCTTTAGAAAACTCTTCCGCATGTCCACTCCTTTTCTCCAAACCATCCACATTCCTAAGTTCAAAAATTCCTCTTGGATGTCTTCCATAAAAAACTTCAAATGGACTCATGCCTGTGCTATGATTCACCCAATCATTATATGCAAACTCCACCTGCGGTATGATGGCATCCCAACTACCTCCATGTTCTCATGTCAAACATCTCAAAAGGTTTCCCAAGGATCTATTAACCACCTCAGTTTTCCCATCCGTTTGAGGATGATAGGCTAAAATGAAAGACAAATTAGTACCCAACTTCTTCCATAAGGTCCTCCAAAAGTGACCCACAAACTTGTTGTCCCTGTTAGATACAATGATCAATGGTAAACCATGAATCCACACTACTTCTTTAAAGAAAAACCTTGCAATATAACTAGCATCATTTGTGGTTTTACATGGAATAAAATGAGCCATTTTGCTGAATCTATCAACAACCACAAACATGTTGTCATAACCTGTCCTTGTCCTTGGTAACCCCATCATGAAATCCATACTCAAACACTCCCAAGGTCTGTTCGATATGGGTAAAGGTTGATAAATTCTAGAATTTGTTGACACTCCCTTGGTGCTTTGATACACAAGACAACCTTCCACAAACTTCCTTATGTCTGTTTGTATCTTTGGCCAATAATAAAATCTTTACACTAACTACAACATCTTGTTGAGTCCAAAATGACCACCAAGACCTCCATAATGCTTCTCCCTAATCATATTGTCCCTCATAGAACACTTGGGAATACATAGTTCGCTTCCCTTAAACAACAGTCCATCTTGCAATATAAATTCTATAAAATCACAATGAAAAGTACCCTCCAACTTCATGCAACCTCAAATACTTCCTTGAATTCTACATCTTCCGCATACATTCACTTCAATGCATTCACTCCCATGCTTTGCAACTAAACTTTTTGCATCGCTAGCACCCTTCTACTTAGTGCATCAGCCACCATGTTGGCTTGTCCTTTTTTGTGCTTGATCATAAAGGTATAAGCCTGCAAACTCTCAACCCACTTCATGTGCCTATGGTTGAGTTTTTCCTATCCATTCAAGAAGATAAGAGCATGGTTGTCAGTATACACAATAAACTCCTTAGGCAGAAAATAGTTCCTCCATTTTTTCAATGCCTAGACCATGGCATACAATTCTAGGTCATAAGAAAAATACTTCTTCTTTGCCTCATTAAACTTCTCGCTGAAAAATGCAACAGGTCTACCTTCTTGACTAAGAACAACCCCTATTGCAAACCCACTAGCATCACATTCTATTGTATAAAATTTATTAAAATATGGTAAAAAAAGAATAGGATACTTGGATACCTTTTTCTTGAGTTCCTCAAAACTCTTATCTGCTGCACTGTTCTACTCAAACTTCATTTTACCTCCTCCTTTGATGGTGTCCAAAATCGGTGTACAAATTTTGTTGAAGTTTCTTGTGAACTTCCTGTAGAATGTAGCCAAGCCATGGAAACTTCAAACTTCTCTAGTAGCCCTTGGTGTTGGCCAATTAATGATGACCTCCACCTTAGATGGATCCATTTTCAGATCTCCCTTGGATATCACGAATCCAAGATACACCATCTCTTATTTCAAGAAGTCACACTTCTCTAAGTTTATCTTCAACTGATGTTCCTATATCCTTTTCAATACCATCTTCAAATTCTGCAAATGCTTGTCATTACTCGTGTTGTACACCAAAATGTCATCAAGGTAGGCAACAACAAACTTCCTAATGAAGTCCTGCAAAAATTCATTCATTAGTAGAATAAATGTATTGGGAGCATTAGACAAACCGAATGGCATAACCAGGCACTCATATAGCCCTTCATTATCTTTAAAATCCATCTTCCATTCATCCCCCTCTTGTATCCTTATTTGATGGTACCCACTTTTGAGGTCTATCTTAGAAAAATATGAAGCTCCCCCAAAACAATCTAACAAATCTTCTATTCTAGGAATAAGAAATCTATACCTTATAGTTATCTTATTAATGACCCTAGAATCAATACATAACTGCCACTTACCATCCTTCTTAGGAGCAAGAACCAATGGTATGGCACATAGGCTAAGACTTTTCCTTACCAGCCCCTTGTCAAACAACTCCTGCACTTGTCGAGCAATCTCTTCATTCTACTGTGGTGTCATCTTATACGCTACCTTGTTAGGTAGCACAAATCCAGGAATGAGATCAATTTGGTGGCTTATGTCTTTATTCGGTGGTAGAGACATGGGCATTATATCAGCAATGATGTCCTCATATTGGTTTAGCAACTCTTCAACTTCTTTCAGGCCTGTTGTTCTTCTTTCCTTCTTCCTATCTTCCTTAGGCTTAAGAACCAATGCAAAGCCTATTCCATCTTCTTCTTCTTCAAGAGTATTAATGAACTCTTTCTCACCCACCATAAATACACTTGGTCCAACTTGACCAGCCCCTTTCTCTTCTCCTTCAGAATTTAGTTTGTATGTTTGCCCATCCTTTTGGAAACTATAAGAGTTCTTCTCACCGTCATAGCATGCCTTCATGTTGAATTGCCAAGGTTTTCCTAGCAAGAGGTGGCAAGCATCCATAGGTAGGATATCATACAATATTTAATCCTTATATCCCCCTATACTAAACTCTACCCAAGCTTTCTCGTTCACAACTTCCTATTGCCCCTTATTCAGCCAACTGACCTTGTATGGACAAGAGTGTGGAAGTCTCTCCAACTTCAATTTGTTTACAGCCTCAAGTGAGATGATATTATCCATGGAACCTGAAGCAATTATCACCTTGCACAACTTTCCTTTCAATTTGCATTAAACTTGAAAAAGAGCCCTCCTTTGGGTGGTATCTTCTTTTACCGGTTCCTTAAAAAGTGTCCTTCTTATCATGAGACTTTATCCTTCAGCCTCTGTCATCAACTGAACTTCTGGTGAGGTCATACTCACATTATCTTCCTACACATAAGTGACCCTCCTTTAACCATTTTGAGAAGTAGATGCCCTCTGTGGACACTTATACTTTGGGTGTCCCAACTGACCATAATTGTAGCACTTCATTCCCGAGAACCTGGATCCTCTCCCTGATCCATTAGACCTTCCTCCATTAGATCCCCTTCCATTGTATCCTCCTCTACTAATTTAGTCACCCACTTGCTCCCTGGGGTTTGACTCACCATGGGACCCTAGGCCTTGTCCTCTATTACTGAAGTTTCCCCTACCTCGTACATTCCTTCCACCTCTCCCTCCTTGGTGTTGATCACCCTTCCTCTTCAACTTCTCTTCAACTTTAAGAGCAAGATAAAAACACTTCCCCACTATATCTAGGGTCAAGAGGCTAATCTCCTACTATATATTCATCCTGAAGTCATTCAAGTACCTGGCCACTCTTTTCGGTTCCTCCTCTTGTTTCTTTGTCCTGAGAGTTAGCTTATGGAACTCTTCTGAATATGCATTCATGTCCATCTCCCACTACTTCAAGCATTGCAACTTCTTGAACAACTGCACCTCGTAATCTTTAGGCAAAAATTGTGTCTTGATTTTTGCCTTCATCACTTCCCATGAAGAAATTAGACTCTTTCCATTTTGTATCCTTTCTCCTTGAACATAGTTCCACCACGAGAGAGCAAATCGTCTCAACTTTCCTTTTGCAATCCTTATCCTATCATTCTTTGGAACTTCATTCAACTCAAAGTGATTGGTGATTGATTCTATCCATTCAATCACTTCCTCACTATTGAGACTTCCTCCATACATAGGTAGCCTGTCATTAACATCTCCCCTCACTAACTTCAAAGCATCCACAAATGCTTTCTGATCTGCAGGTAGATCCTGGTGCTTTTCTTCCTCTTCATCTCCACTAGCACCTTCTTCCATCTCATTCTCCTTATCTCTATCACTAGACCCCTTGAACTCCCTCAATTTCTCTTCCAGCAATTCCTCCATCATCTTCTTGATGATATATGGAGTCATACTTTTGGGAGGCATGGTGTGAGCCTCAGCTTCAGCCTGTGATTCTTCTGTAAGCATACACTTCCCAACAAGACCTTGTCTCACTCTGATACCAATATGATGGGGAGATAATTTCAAAAAGACCACAACAGTCGCTTAAATGAGATAGAAGAGAGCATGAAGAATTAAATCTGCATTGCTGTCACAATGTGAATGATAGAGTCTACAAACGCCAACACTCTGCAATGGATTCCCAACACACCATTCATGTGCTTTCAAATCATGTTCAAACAAGATTAGGGGATGAAATCTCCACTCACCCGATCACACAAACTCAAATAGAGAATTTATCATCTGTCAAAACAAAATGACAATAACTTCCCTCAATATGAGCAACCTTTAAAATTAGTGCAATCTACCAGACTTCAATTTCCAATCCTGAACTCATACCCAATACTCATGTTCATCCACATTCAACAAGCAAGCACATCAAGATGCTACCCTTTCATGCATGTGCTCCTTCAAACCACAGCCCATTCCGACAGTTGGCTGTGAAAATAGTATGATACATCCTTCCTACTCGCTCTCCACCATGTTCTATCCACTTCAAATGATGAATGCGTGAGTAGGAGGCATGGTTCTACAAAATGGTGCCCAAAAGCCCTTCAAACAATCTCAAGCCTAGTTATAGGGACCTCTCCTTACACACAAACAAGTATTAAAGTTTATTTCATCCAAAAACAAAGACAAGCAATATGATCCTCCAAATTACTTGCAAGATTAAAACATTTAAGTAAAACAAAGCAGAACAAAGACCAAGAGAAAACCACAGGAAAGGTACCATTATTGTTTTTTCATTTATTCACCAAAATATGAAAACTATTTTACAAAATCTCCAATTCCTCCCCCTTTCAACCATGGACTTTGAGGGATTGTAATAACAATGCCCTGTCAGTTACTAACTATTTTTATTTTTATTTTTTATTTTTATTTTTTCAAAACATTAAACCTGTAGCCTTGACTAATGTTTATTAAACATTATTCACTTACACACATTAATCCTGGACCCATACAAACCCGACAAATGCCCTTATTGCATTAAATAATCCCAAGACTTTAAAATACCCTAAATCAAAACATTAAACTAATGTTCCTGTCACAAACTGATAAAAAATTCTGCTGCCCAACATCCTTGTGTCTACAGCATCGCTGCTTCTGCAGCACTCTATCACCTAAAATAGGTTTTTAATGGAAACAAATTAAGATTTCAACTCTATCCAAGGGAAAAAAATTAGTAAGCAACATGTAGGAATGCACAAAAATTATTATTTTATTAAGCCAAACTTCATTACCAATGTTTCCCACCATTGGGGTCATGCCCAAAAGGCGTATTTGTGCTGATACAAGTAGTTCAAACCCTTAACTACCAAAAACAAACTTTAAACACTTATTTAAAAAGTTCTCACAAAAATGCAAAAGTTTTGATGACAACATTGACAACTTTTGAACAAATTTTACATCTTTTCACCAAATGACCTAACTTGAAGAGTGGCCCTATATGACCACTAATGGAAAAAAAATGTCCTTATTTACATCAAATAGCTCAAAAAAAGACACCCCCCACAAAAAAAAAAAATGTATCTCATAGGTAGAAGGGTACCCCTGCACCATACTGATGACATGTAACTGATTAAATGTTTGACTATATTAAGTTGAAGGTGATGCAAGATATTAAATCAGTTAATGGCTTGTACTGTCATTGATGTCAACTTGATATCATCTGTATGTTCATATACATAATGCCAAAGACTTTAGAGAATCAATGGAATAAAGGTTATGCTTTTAGCAATGCATAAAAGTCAAGTATTCACTAAGTGACAGACTACACCGACGGAGTGCACACCATCGATAAAGACAGAGATAAAAGTCACAGTGATGCCCGGTGAGTAGAAGACAGTGTTTCTCGATGAAGCAGAATCAAAGGATGCCCGATGAGCTAAAAATAGTGTTTCTTGATGAGCAAGATCCAATGATGCCCGACGGATGGAGATCCCGAAGCTAACTGAAGCTGCATCGACGGAACTAGCAGTTGTCACCGACAACGAACTGTAGAATTGACTGACAGAACAGAGAGATCAAAAAATGACAAAATATCTAGCTAGTAGAGCTAAAGGATAGACTTAACTGATAGTTTGATTTTTTTTATCCTACCATAGTTAAGTAAGTGATTTAAAGATGATTTACACAGCTGGCAAGAAGATAACTACGAGATAAATCAGGAGTTAAAGCCGTAAATCAATTTGGATGGATTGTTTTTCACGCCAAGAATCAAGAATCAAGAACAAGAATTAAGGAATATCATGTCTATTTAAGAGAAAAGTATAATTCATTCTCGTAAGAAATCAGATACATGGGGGAGTGAACTGATAGAAGATGCTGAAGAGAAACTGATGAAGGACAAACTTCATGCAGTCCTGATCAATCAAGCTAAGGGAGAGCTAAAGAATTGTATAGACATAGATGAACAGAAAAGCATAGTATCATAGAGTAGAAAGAATGAACAACAAAGGAATTGAATTGATACATTGATCAGTGAGGTATCATAAGTAAATAGATCTAAAACTCTGAAATTCAATTCCATTAGAAACATGTCATTTTGTTTCAGTTTAACCATTGAAGCATTAAGTCTCTTAACAGAGCAGGACTTAACAGTCTTTTGTAATTGAGGTATATCCTAACAAATTACCAGAAGGTTGACTCATGATAGTAGAATCGGTTTTACCTAAAGCCTATTGACAGTCTAAGAAGGAGGCTGATTCAAGGATGGTAGTAAGATTAGCATAAAGCCTATTGACAGTCATGAGACTGATTCAAGGATGGTAACATAGATGCCAGATACTAAGTGAAAACCTATGTATAAAAATCCTCTAACAAGGTCGCACTTAACAGTGTGTTTGTAACCTTTAACAGGGTTGGCTCCTAACAGGGACCACTTCAGAAGAGTGAAAATTTGGGGTACTGGTCCCAGTGGTTTTTCCCTTAACAGGGTTTCCATGTTAAAATCCTTGTGTTATATGTTTATGGTTCATTACTTTATTGTTTTACATTCTACATATGCATTTATGGATTGATTGGTATACTCTGCATATTTATTGAGTTTTGGTAAATGCAGTTTACTTGTTATCAATTATCAAGGAAAATAAGGATAGACAAGGTAAACTGACAGACAGTTATTAGTTTCAGGTATTTCAAAGGCATGCATCTTGTAGGGACTTAATAATTGGAGAAGTATTCATTAGTGGATTAAAGTTTAAATTGCATAAATTTGAGGCCACTGATTCACCCCCCCTCTCAGTTATTACTAACAATTGGTATCAGAGCTTGTGTGCTTAGAAGCAAGGTTTCAAGACCTAAGTAAAAGATCACAAGATGAATAGACAAGATGTGCCCAAGTTGAACAAGGACAACTTTGCTTCATGGAAAAGAAGGATAAAGCTTCACTTATCAGGTATTGAAAATGATATTACTCAATACTTAGATACTGAATATGTGTTGCCTATAGGACCATTGATAGTAGATCTATTGAGAAGTAAAGCATGAACATAACTGCATGGTTATAGAGCTTTCAGCCTCACTCTCTGATGCTAAATTTGAGGATGTCAAAGATTGCAAAAATGCAAAGACAATGTGAGACAAGCTTAAACTTGTATATGAGGTGTTGGAAAGTTTACATAGTATAGGTGAGACAAGCTTAAACTTGTGTTGTACTATGTGATGCAATATGAGGAAAGTTTGATGATCTCAGAATGAAAGAAGGTGAAAACATCACATAGTACAACACAAGAATAAAAGAAGTAGTCAATTCTATATGAGGTGTTGGAGGTAAACTTGAAGAGGAGACAGTGGTAAGTAAAATCCTAAGAACCCTATTGCCTATATATATCCTATTAGAGTCTCTTCTATTCAAGAAATGAGAGTAGTAGCAAATAATACAGTCACTCTTGATAGCCTAATTGGTAGACTGATTTCATTTGAGATGAATAACTTTGATAATAGTGTCTTACTAGGCTTAGAGTCTACATTCAAGTCTTCTATGAGAATAAGAAAATCTATTCAGAGACATTCATCTAGAAGAGACAGTGAAAGCGAAAGTGAAGAAGAAGATCTAGATGAAATTGAAGCACTCATTGCAAGAAGAATGCTAAGAGACAAAGGTAAATACAAAGGTAAGTTACCACTTGTATGTTTCAATTGTAAAGAGATTGGACACTTTGGTGCAAGATGTCCTAAAAGAAAAGATGACAGAAGTGATAACAGATCTTTTGAGAAGAAATCTGAAAGAGGTGATAACAAAGATTACAGAGGTTACCAACGATTAGAAATAAGTGATACCCGAGATTACAAGGACAAAGGAAAGAAGGCTAGCTATCTAGCTGCTTGCAAAGATGAAGATACTGACACCGAACCGGATGATGGTGTTGAGATAGTGTTTGTAGCTGTGAAGGATAATTCAGATGAAGATGAAAGGTATGAAGAAACTGCACTCATATCTAAGATTAGTAAAAATGATATCTGGATTATAGATAGTGGCTGCACTCACCATATGACCGGTGGCAAAGAAAAGTTTAATACTTTTGAATACTATAAAGGTGGTACAGTAAGAATGGGAAATGATTCTCCTTGTCAAATTGAAGGTAAAGGAACAGTAATGCTGAACAACCTGATTAAATGTGAAAATGATTATTGGGTAAAAGGATTGAATTATAATCTGTTGAGTGTTTCTTAGTTGAATAATTCAGGTCATAAAGTAGCATTTGAGAACAAGAAGGCAAAGATCTTCAATGAATCAGGAACATTGATTGGTACTGGTGAATAGACCAAAGGTAACTTATTCTATCTGAATGATACTAACCCCACTTGCTTGATGACTAGA
>MU224442.1:493472-527482 GCA_018584345.1 Thuja plicata
GTGTTTCAAAGTAATTCATCTTGTAGGGACTTAATAATTGGAGAAGTATTAATTGGTGGATTAAAGTTTAAATTGCATAAATTTGAGGTCACTGATTCACCCCCCCCCACCCCCCTCTTAGTTATTACTAACACATACTTCCAAGGGGAGGAAAACTCAAGTTCCACTTGAGTGGAAACATGCAACTATTTATCCATTCTTTGTAATGTCAAATATCTTGCAAGTATTAAAACTAGGTGTTGCTCATTTTCCTTTTGAGCTCCATCTTATCAATAATTTACTCCAAATGCAAAGGCTTGCATTCTCAAAGATATTTGACCAAGACCTCATGTAAAAATGTTGATGAACCTACATTATCATCTACAAGAAATATACTTTATAAGGGTATAGGTTAGATACATTAAAAATAGGATAAATGTCAAGTACTAGAGGAAGCTCTATCTCATAGGAATTGTACCCAAAATCGTGTACAACTCTACATGGACCTGTCTTCATTTCAATTTTGGAACAACATACAAATTCCACTCTTACACTTTTCTCAATAATGGTCTTCTTGAGACTTAGATTGACAATTTAAAAAGGACAAGACTAGACTATACACATATGACAAGTCAAAAACAACCAACAACATAGGAGCCTCTTTCACCATATGTCCAAGTGGCATCATAAACAAATTTATGTTCACAAGCAATGGAAAAAACATTACTAACCAATCAATACTTATATGTGACTTTCACGGACGATCTCATAAGGACAATCTATATGTTCTTGACATATTTTTTAACAAGACTTTACCAAAGGAAGTTATTAGTTTGAGACACTTGTAAGACCCTTTCCAGTATTGAGACAACTCAACCTTCTTACACATATAACCTTGAATTTGTGAAAATATTTCTCACTACACTTATACAGTCTTAGACTGTCATCCTAAGATAGTGTGTGTGTGTGTGTGTGTGTGTGTGTGTGTGTATATATATATAGACACACACACACACACACACACACACACACACACACACAATTCATACTTTGGAGTATGTCTTGATACCCCCCAAAACTCTCTAATTTCTTCCACCCTTCACAAGCAACCGATTCTATTTTTTCACTCCAAAATAAGACTCCTTAATACATGGTGTGTCTAATACATCATTAATATTAGACTTACATATCTTCAAAAGTACATTCCAACCTTCTCACAAATTTTTACAACTCTAGCATATGAAAATATACACCATTACAAGCCATTCCACCAAGTTATAGAGTTTTTCACAAGTTCAAAGGAAAGAAAACCATTTTCCCTCTCTATAAACCCTAGCTAGGGTTTTTGACAATTTTCACAATAAACTTGGATATCTTACTCAAATCTGAATGGATACTTATAAAACCCAAATAAAATTAAATTATATTCATTTCCCTGTCACTTGAAATGTATTTTTTATGGAAATAAATAATATTTCAACTCAATCCATGGAAAGAAATAATTTTCAACGTATAGGAATGCACAAAAAATTTATGTTTTATTGAGCCAAACTTCATTAAAAATATTTCAAACCGTTGGGGTCATGTCCAAAAGGATTACTTATTCCCATGAAAGTAGTTCAAACCATAAACCAAAAAAAACTTTTAAACACTTATTCCAAAAGTTGTCACAAAAATTCAAAGGTTTTCATGAAAACATTGACAACTTTTCAACATATATTACATATTTTCATCAAATGATCCCTAAACTTGAAGAATGGCCCTATATGATCACTAATGGATTGATTTTCTCCTGGCTATTCATTAATTGAAGAGCATTATTTTCATTATACACCATAAACTCTTTGGGAGTAAGGTAATATCTCCACTTCTTCAAAGATTGCACCATAGCATACATCTCTATATCTTATCAAGAATATCTCTTTTTAGCATCATTAAGATTTTTGTGAAAGAAAGCAATAGGTTATCCCTCTTAACTCAAAACTACCCCTATAAAATAGTCCCTTGTATCATGTTTTAATTGTAAACACCTTATTAAAATCATGTAATGATTATATGGGCTTCTTGACTACCCTCTTTTTCAAATATTGGAAGCTTACCTTGGCCTCATTAGTCCATATAAACCTTTCCCTTCTATATCCCTTGATGGTGTCAATGATAGGTGCACACACATGACTAAAATTCCTTATCAATTATTTGTATATACTTTCCATACCATGGAAAATTTTCACATCAACTACTAATTTTGGTGTAGGCCAATTTAGGATCACCTTCACATTACTAGGATCCATCTGTAATGTACCTTTAGCGGTTATAAAACCAAGATAAAGAAACTCTATCTTCAAAAACTCACACTTTTTTAGATTTATCATTACTTTCTCTCCATTAAAACTCCTTAAAACTAAATCCAAATGATGTAAATGCTCTTCCCTAGTAGAAATGAAAATCAAAATGTCATATAAATAAAACACAACAAACTTACCAATAAAGGGTTTCAAGACTTCATTTATAAGCCTCATAAAGATAGTAGGAGAATTTGAGAGTTGAAAGGGCATTACAAACCATTCCTAGAGCCCTTCACTTATTTTAAAGGTTGTCTACTATTCATCTGCATCTATGATTTGGATTTTATAGTATCCAATCTTTAAATCTATCTTAGAAAAGTAGGTTACCCCACTCAAACAATCCATGAGATCTTCTATCCTTGGGATTGGAAACATGTACCTAAATGTAATATTATTTATATCCTTGGAAAAAATGCACACTCTCTATTCTCCTCCTTTCTTGGTTACCAAGATAGTGGTAACTACACATGGGCTCAGACTCTCTGATAAGTCCTTTGTTAAGCAACTCTTGGACTTGCCTCTTAACATATTCATTTTATTTTAGATTCATCTTATATGATTCTTTGTTATGTAGGATTTCCCCTAGATTGAAGTCTATATTATGATTATTGTCCGTCATGAGTGCTAGGGAGTTTGGAATTTTATCCACCACAAGTTCAACATACTTTCTTAAAAAACCCTTGTATCTCTATGGGAAAATCATTCATTTTTACTACCTTTGTAATATTCCTAGCCCTAATTAGGATAGAAAATCCTATCTCCTCCTTCTTCATAGTCTTTAGGAACTCTTTTCCTCCTACCAACATAATAATAGGCCCTACTTGTGTTTTTTTTCTTTATCCTAAAATGGTGTGATTGTTAACCCATCATTCTCTATGAAATAGGTGTTTTTCCTACCATCATGTTCAGGGATAATTTTAGTGGTAATTTGTAGAATGTCTCACATTGATGATCCTGGCTTTGGAAAATATAATGTGTATATCGGTTGGCATTGTTGCCTGAACTTTATAAATATTGGGTCGAATGCCTGGGCCCATCGCCCATTGGTTTATAGAATTTTCTCATTTTATTTCACAATATTCACCAATCCAATCTAAGTTTTGGATACGGTAAATTGGAATTTTTTTCCTACAATTTCCAAAGCTTGTATTAATCAATGAACTATATTTTCCAATGGTGTTATAAAGATATATTTAGAGGCAGCCCCCAATTTGCCTTGAATTTTATGGATGCATGTCTCAAACCGAAACATTTTTTCCAACTATATTAATCATAGAAAATTATTCCATGACCCATAATCGCCAAGTGGAAATTCCATAAGACGTGTTATAATTATGCGGGCTTCACTAGATATTTGTATACCTAATACCATACAAGATTCTTGTTGAATTCACCAAAAAAGACTGGTTTATAATACATTTATAGATCAATATTATTGTACACAATTTGGATTGGTTGGTTTTGATATATCAATTATGATCGACAGAGAAGTTTCAAACTGCTGAGTGCATTGGCAACTACAATTCAGGAAAAGGTAAGTGATCAAGTTTAGAAGTGTACTTTATATAATATGATTCTGAATTCACTTGAGGTTTCACCTCTATCTATCTATGACTCTGCAATTTTGAGTTTATTCTTATTTAAACTAGAGACCAGTTAGTGGTTTGTGATCACCTGAGAGACCTCAGAAATGATCACATCTAGATTTTATATTTTAGACCATAGGGCCAATGAATCATATTTATTTATATTATAGTCTATTGTCACTTCTTCAACAAGTTAATATTTGTTTTCAGCCTTTATTTCATTGGACATGTTGAACAAGAATCAAGGTAAGCCTTATGCATCTGGGGAAAGGCAAGAGAGGCTAGGAAAATATAAAACCTTATCACATACTTTGGTGGTGGAAACATTTCTGGTCAAAATTGGGAAGCTAATTCATCACAAGAAGATTTACAAAATTCACAACTTGAACCTACATGACATTTTGAAGAAGGTGGTGAACCTGATTTCTTAGATCATGATGAACTTGAAGAAGATTTTTAGGTAAAAACCTAAAGTATCCATAATGATCTAATCAACTTGGGTGAGACTAAGAGTGCAAGAGATAATGATTGTGTTAGAATAACTGAGAGGGGGGGGGGGATGAATCATTGGCCTAAAAAATAAATCCAATAATCCAACCAAAACTTATATCAGAAATGTAATACCTTCAATTATCTTCCAGTCCTCCAAGATGTATTCCTTTAAGTAATCTTATCAAATATATACTACTCGGTGAATGTATTGTTTATCCTTTTTTTTTATAGTCTTTATTGAATAGCATCAATTGAACTTACTGTTTACCAACCAATCATATTTTAGTAATGTGTAAAGAAAAACATAAAATAAATGAACCATATACATAATTGACACATGGATTTTTAACGTGTAAAATATGTTAAGGGAAAAATCACTTGGGACCAGTAACCAGAAATTCTTAGTCTTCTGAAGTGAGCTCAGTGAAGAGCCAACCCTGTTAAAGGTTACAAACAAACTGTTAAGTGCGAGCTTATTAGAGGATTTAAAACTAACAATTTTTCATTTGACCTAGCATTCACTATGATGTCAACATGAAAAACCTTTTGATACTCTTTATTATCTCAATACAATAAGGATGGTTAAATCCCACTCGATTAAGATATTTTCTAAATCAATGGTTAAACTGAAATAGTAAATGATCTGTTCAATAATACAAATTTAACTTGCAGATTGTCAAATCTATTGTTAGTCCATAATACCTCTCTGATCAATGTTCTCTTAAATTCCTTTTATCCCCTTCTTTCTTCATTCTACTTGATGAATGTTGTTGCATCTCTGTTGCTCCATATCTACATAATTCTTGGCTCTGTCCTTCAGCTTGTATAATCATATCTGCATGAAGACTTCTATATTCAAAAAAATCATATTCAACATTTCTCTTTTTATAATGAAATAATTGTCTCTTTATGTAGACATGATTTCACTAGTTTTTGTCCTTGTCTTTCTTTTTCTTAAAGTAGATAGCTTCTTGATCCACAAATCTCGACATGCATTACTTTAATCTTTAAATCTTTCCTTTAGTTCTATCCCGTAGATTTATCCTTAACAATTGTGAATAAAAATAGCTTTAAAACTCTAGTTGAACTGATCGATGAAAACAAATCAATCAATCAATTAAATCTAAATATAGCTCCTACCAACTAAGTGTTTTGTCATTTTCTAAGTCTAGTTCTGATCATTGATCAAATCTTAGTTATCTCGGTCATTGAATCCAGTTGTCCTAAGTCATCAACTTTAGTTTTTCTTGGTGACCACTTCATTTATGCTTAGTGTTGTAGTGCTCGATTTATACTGTGATTCCTCAGGGTTCTCTATCTATCAGTGTGCACTATTTGTTAGTTTTCACTATTCATCGATGTTTACTATCACTCGGTATACACTTGATTTTTATGTTTACCGATAACATAAAATTTATCCCTTTGATTTCTTGAAGTCTATGACAATATTTATATTACCAATCAGATTATATCAAGTTGACATAAATGAAAATATAATACATTAACTGATATAATGTCTTGCATTTACTTTCTCCATCTCGGTGATCATCAAATTATCATCTTCAAACATTCAATTAGTTATAGTTCATCAATCTCTCCCATTTGCATTGATGGCAACATACTATCAAAATAATATGAAATATGCCATAACATACAAAACTTATTGTTCTATAACAAATAAAAATATTTGACTCTCGGTAATCTCTTCTAGCTTAGATTTGATTCTTGTTGAGTACTTTCTTCATTATTCATTCCCTTCACTGGATAGGTGTAGCAATTTCATTGTGTCTCTCCCTTTATTGTAGAATATCTTTTCCCTTTTGTGGATAAATATGGAGTGTTAACTTTTCTCTAATTCTCTTCCTTAGATGGATGGTTGTTTCTTTGAATCTTTCTCTCCCTTTGACTGATGTTCTTCTCCTTGATAGATATTTCATTACTGGATATCTCTCTCCCTGAAGATGTACTTTTCCTTGATGGATATTTCTTATGGATATCTCTCACCCTTTGATAGCAATGCCAAACATAAATATATCATTGAATCTTCTATCCATCAGTAATACAACTCTGTAGTAGCCAATAATTCCTCTGGTGTTCAGTTCTGATAAGTACTTTCTTGTACTAATGTATCATTGCAGTTCATATCTTTGCTTGCATCAACATGATTGATATTCTGATAATGTGTAGGATGATGCAGCTTCCAATTCAACTTAGTGACCAGTGGATAAGGGTCGGACCCCTAGTCTCTTCCTCAGGTACTCAAATGTATCTTTTGACAATGGCTTTGTGAATATGTCTGTCAATTATTCTTTGGATTGTACATGTTCCAATATCACCTCTTTCTCTTGTACTTTTTCCCTTAAGTAATGATACTGGATATCTATGTGCTTTGTCTTAGCATGCATCACAGGGTTCTTTGATATGTTGATAGCACTTGTATTATCACAATAGATAATTACTGGATCAAGGATTTCCATATTCATACCTTACAGTAATTTCTTGATCCATACAATGTTAGATAAATTTGCAACAACAGCCACATATTATGCTTTTGTAGTTGATTGAGAAATGCATCCTTTCTTTTTACTTATCCATGTGACATGTTTGTCACCCATAATGAATGCTCCTCCTATTGTTCTCTTTCTATCATCTATGTTTCCAGCCCAATCAACATCTGTATAAACTTGAAGCTCAAATTTTCCTTCTTTATTATACAACAAACCATAGTCTTTGGTATTCTTTAGATATCTTAGAATTCGTTTAAGAGTAGGCATGTGAGATTCCTTGGGATTAGTAGACAATCTTGCAACTATATCAAGTGCATGTGCTATATCTATGTTAGTATGTACACATACATTAGTGTTCCAATCATAGATCTGTATAAGGTCTAATTTACCTTAGTTGACTTGTTAGGCCTTTATTAATTTGCATCTGGTTGCCATAGGTGTTCCAACTATTTTGGATTCCTCCATTTTGAATATCTTTAAAACTTCTTTGATGTATTTGGATTGTGTGATGTAGATGCCTGCATCCTGTTGTAGAATCTATAAACCAAGAAAGAATTTGATCTCTCCAAACATTGACATCTCAAATTCTTTTCTCATTTCATCAAAAAATGATTTGCATAACATATTTTTATCTCCAAATATGATATCATCAACAAATATCTCCGCTACCAAAATTGTATCATCAGTATCTCCTTTTAAATATAGATTAATGTTATCACTTGTTCTTATAAATCCTATACTAATGAGATAAGAGTGAATTATTTCATACCATTTTCTCAGTGCTTGCTTCAATCCATACAAGGCTTTGTGTAGTCTACAAACAATGTTCCTCTTATTAGGATCAACAAACCCTTTAGGTTGTTCAATGTATACCTCCTCTTCTAGTATTCCATTCATAAATGCAGATTTGACATCCTTTTTCTATACTTTGAATCCTTTGAAAGTAGCATAAGAAATTAGAATTCATACTCTTTCTAGTATAGCAATAGGTGCAAAGGTTTCTCCATAGTTGATAACTTCTTCTTGTGCATACCCTTTGCATACCAATCTTTCTCTATTTCTAGTGACTTCTCCATTCTCATTCAATTTTTTTTTGAATATCCATTTGGTACCAATGATATTCTTATCACTCGGTCTAGGTACTAATGTCCACATTTTTTTCTTCTCAATCTGTTCAATCTCTTCATTCATAGCACTAACCCATTCTTGATATCAAGTGCAGTATTAACAGATTTAGGCTCAAAATCACAAATCAAACATCTAGTGTTCAGTGACTTACTTCTTGTTCTCATTCCATCTCTTTTGTCTCCTATTATTTGGTCCTGTGCATGGTGGATTTTGACATACTTTGAAAGTATAGGTTCAGATATTTGTTCATCATTCTGATCATTACCTTGACCTTCATTTCGATCTTTATAATTGCTCGGTTCAACATTGTGAGCATTTTCCCGATTCTCAGTGTGTGCAGCCTGTTGCTCAGTTGCATTGTTCTGACACTAGGTAGCGATACATTGTTTCTCAAGTAGAGTGTCACGTTCTTCACTATAGACAAATATGTTGTAATATTTTGGTTCCTTTCTTCTTTCCTCATCATTCTTCTCAAAAAATTCATCCACTTTAACATTTGCACTTTCAACGATTTTGTTAGAGGATTTGTTAAGACATTTATAAGCTTTGATTTTGGTAGAATAAGCTAGAAATATTCCTTCATCACTTTTCGATTCAATCTTTCCATTTATATCATCTTTTAATATATGACATTGACTTCCAAAAATTACGAAGTAACTCACATTAGGTGTGTATCTATACCATAGCTCATAAGGTGTCTTATTAGTATATTTCTTCAGTTGAACTCAGTTTAATGTATAAACAACAGTACTTATAGCTTCTGTCCATAATATTTGTGTGATGCCTTTTTCAATCATTAGTATTTTGGCATAATCAACAATGGATCTATTCCTTCTTTCAGCAACCCCATTTTTTTGTGGTGTTCTTGGTGCAGAAACCTGTTTTGTAATTCCATGCTCATTACAAAAGTTAGTCAATTCATTAGAAATAAATTCTCCTCTGGCTCTATCTGATCTTAGACACTTTACTTTTTCCACTTTTTTTTTGAACAATAGCTTTATAACATTTAAACATCTTAAATTCTTATAATTTTTCTTTTGAGAACATAACATTCATCATTCTAGAGTAATCATCAATAAATAGAATGAAGTATCTATCACCATAATAGCTCTTTGTTGTCATTGGTCCACATAGGTCAATATGGACTAATTCTAGAATAGCATTATATGGGTAGATTTTTCTCTTGAAACTAGACTTTATTATTTTGCCTTTTTGACAATTCTTACACATGACATGGTCGGGTTTTGACATTCTTGCTAAGCCTCTTACTTTCCTTTTCTTTCTTATCCTAACCATGTTGTCAAAATTCACATGACATAACCTTTTATTCCACAACCAAATGTCTTCATTTCTAGCCAATAAAAAATTGGTATTAATATCATAAAGATAGAATAGGTTACCTTTTGTTTGTTCACCAGTAATGATCAACCTTCATATTTCATTATAGATCTTTGTCTTTTTGTTCTCAAATGCAACTTGGTGTCCTATGTTATTTAGCTTTGAAACACTCAATAGACTATAATTAAGTCCTTTCACCCAATATGCATTTTCACATCTGATCATATTATTCAACATGATGGTTCCTTTACACTCTAGTGGACAAGGTGAGTCACTACCCATCCTAAGTGATCCACCATTATAATATTCAAAAGTTTCAAAATTTTCCTTGTCTCCAGTCATGTGGTGAGTATAACCACTATCAATAATCCATACATCATTTTTTCTAACTTTAGATATGATTGTAGTTTCAACATACCTTTCCTCTTCGTCTGAATCATCCTTCATACAAACAAACACTACCTCAATATATTCATCAGACTCAGTGTCAGTATTTTAAGCTTTGTTCTCAACCAGGTAACAAGCCTTCTAGCCTTTGTCCTTGTAGTCTCGGTTATCTCTTCGGTCAGAGTGTCGGTTTCTTGTTTAGTCTCGGTCATCACTTCTGTCAAATTTCTTTTCATAAGATCTATCATTTTTTATTTCATCTTATCTCTTGTAAGGGCATCTAGCAGAAAAGTATCCAATTTATTTGCAATTAAAACATACTTATTGTAATTTACCTTTGTATCTACTTTTGCCTCTTTGCAATCTTCTAGCCATTAGTGCTTCAATTTCACCAATTTCTTGTTCATCAATATCACTTTCACTATCATTTTTCATAGTTTGTTTATGACTTGATTTACTTATTTTCAGAGAAGCTTTGAATGCACATTCAATAGTGTTGGAGATTTTCTTCTATGCAAATAGTTGACTGTAGGTTTGTCATTGATGATAACATATAGTATACAACAATGAACTGTATTCAATTTTTAGTATGGATATGTGGAAGCCTTGTGCGGTTGTTTTTATGTTTTAAACATAATTACTACACCATGTACATACATGAAGATCCAAATGTTTAGTAATAGTTGAGTTATGTTACTCTGTTTACCAGACATAGTTTTAGAAGATTGTTTTCAGAAATCCGACAGTAATTTTATTGATTCTTTAGTTGCGTCTATCTATGGGATATGCATGTTCAGATTCATGTTTAGTTATGAGTCTAATTTAATTAACCAAAGTCTCTAATCATGTTTCATCTGAAGCATGACGTTTGGGTAATTTTGGTGGAGCCGAATATGAGAAGCGATGTGTCTATTCAGTTAGAGTTTTGTGGTTCTAATTATGTTGTGTGCATGGTTTGGCCTACTAAAGAAGCATTGAAGGGATTCCTAAAGACAAAAAAGATCATATCTTTTGGAGAAGATACTTATAGTAGTTCATTTGAAGATCACCAAGTGTGAATGATAGAAAAGAGATAGAAAAAGGACAGAATAGAATGTTGATTGTTTTGGGACAGTAAAGCCATTTCATTCATCAGATAAAGATCTATGTGAAGAAGCAGAGAGTATATACAATTCATTGGAACTGATCAAGATAGTAGGTCTACTCAAATAGTTCATTATCAGATATAGTGTATATCTATTTTACTGAAGGTTGTAGCCTTCATCATATTAGCAGTGACCTTTTGGAGAGTGAGTCTTCACCCCTAACATGGTTATTTGTAAAAGACTCCTAACAGGGTCCGACCCTTAACCAAGTCACTATAATTATTGCATTATAAAGAACAACTTCTAACATGGATTATTATACTCAAGTACAGTTCTTTGTGGGTGCTAATTCTCCTCGGGGTTTTTACCTAGTTTTGTTTCCCTGTAACCAAAATTATGGTGTTCTATTTTGTGTAATCTTAAATGTGTATGTTCTTATGATATTCTGTAATTAATTGGAGGAAAGAATTAAAATAGCTGATAACTGATTCACACNATTCCCCCCCCCCCCCCCCCCTCTTAGTTATCCCTTGGGACTATTCCAAAAATTGGTATAAGGGCCAAGTGCCTTGGAGAAAAATCCTAACAGCATAAGGTAGATCAAATGGCATACTTCAGGATAGAGAGTCCTAAGTTTGATGGAGAGAATTATCTTGACTGGAAGAACAAAATGATAACACATCTTCAGTGCATTGGTTTTGAGATCTATGATATTTCTACTCATGAAATTGATGTTCCCACCTTGAAGGACCTTGTAGAAGAAGATTCTACTAATAAACAAAAGGAACTATTCACCCAAAATGCAATTGCCAAAGAAGCCCTAATCAGTGCCCTATCTGATAGTGAATTTTCTAAGATCAAGAAGGTAGAAAAAGCATATTCAATTTGAAAATACCAAGAAGATATGTTTGAAGGAGACATCCAAGCCAAGAATGTGCATAGAAAGACATGGAAGAAAAGCTACAACAATTTAGAGATGCTACTTGAAGAAAACATCAGAGCTTATAATCAGAGGATTAATGAAGCAGTCTCAGAAATTAGGAACAATGGTGGAGAAATTTTAGAGGATGATATAATGGACAAATTAATGACCACGTTGATAGTAGATTATGAAAGAAAGATAAAATTCTTGGATGAAACCATGCAATTCTCAAAGGACTTCAAAAGAGAAGCCTTGATTAGCAAAATATCAGGATTTGAGATATCAAGATTGAAGAAAGAACCTACAATGGAAACAACTTGCAAAGCCTCAGTACATGGCAAGAAATCCTTGAGCATCTCTAGTAATAATGAGAAAGAAGAAGTCAATACAGAACTAGAAGAAATAATTTCTATGATTTCTATGAAGGAAAGGAAAGGTAAAGGAAAATATGAAGGACAACTACCATTCAAATGTTTCTCATGCAACAAAGTTGGCCACTTTACATCCAAGTGTCCTACAAGAGTCAAGAAGTACATATCATATTACAAACCCAAATACACTAAGGAATGCTATCATGTTGAGGATGGTGCAACTGATGATGATTCAGTAGAAGATGAGATTGGATTCGTTGCAATTAAAGATAATGAAAAAATGATTGAAACAATAGAAATTGAAGATGAAAAGAAAGAACCAGAATTAGCTTTAGTTTCACAAGCTAACATCAGAATAGACTGGATCATAGACAGTGGGTGTTCACATCACATGAAAAGTGACAAAGATAGATTTGTACATCTAAACAATTACAAAGGTGGCATGGTTAGATTTGGAGATAACACTCCCAAACCCATCATAGGTAGAGGATATATCACCTTAGATGAAAAGAACAAGATAGATGATGCTCTTTATGTTGATGGTTTGCATCATAACTTACTAAGTCTTGGACAATTGTTAGATAAAGGATATCAGTTGGAATACAAAAACAACAGATGCATTATTAACAATAAGGAAGGAGACATGATTGCATCAGGCCAAAGACCAAAGGTAATGTTTTTCATCTTAACTCTAAAGTAAGTTGTTTTGTTGCAAAAGTGGACGATAGTTGGCTTTGGCACAAAAGACTTTGTCATATCAATTTTGACAACATAGTAAAGATAAGTAATGTAAAGGTAGTAAGAGACCTTCCTAGTAATGCAAGACCAGTTGATACTATGTGCAGGGAATGTGTGATGGGAAAGCATGTGAGGACCTCATTCAAAAGAAAACAAAACTCTGTAGAGAACAAACTAGATCTAATACATACAGACCTATGTGGACCTACTCAAACAAGATCATACTATGGTGAAAGGTATTTTATTTTGTTTGTTGATGATTTCTCTAGGATGATGTGGGTTTCATTCTTGAAAGACAAATCTGAAGCTTTTGATAAGTTGAAAATATTCAAAGCTAAAGTTGACAATGAATCTAGATTAAAGATAAATGTCTGAGATATGACAGAGGGGGAGAATTCACCTCTGATAAGTATCTTGAGTACTACAAAGAACATGGGATCAAAAGACAACTAAGTGCACCCAGAACCCCTCACAAAATGGAATTGCAGAAAGGAGGAACATGATAATACTTGACACATCATGTACTATCATGATTGAAGGGAAAGTTGCACACACCTATTGGAGAGATGCAGTCAATACAACATTCTATACTATCAACATAATTCAACTAAGACTAGGTGCAGAAAAAACACCTTATGAACTTTGGTTTGGTAATGTACCTACAGTAAAATACTTTAGAATCTTTGGAAGCAAGTGCTACATCAAGTGAGATGATGGTGTTGGAAAATTTGATGTTAGAAGCAATGAAGGTATTTTTTTTGGTTACTCTACTAAGAGAAAAGATTATAAATGTTTCAATTTAGGGTTGAAGAAAATCATTGAGAGTGCACATGTGAAGATTGTTGAGAAGTTCATGATTCAAAAAAGATATTATAAATATGCACCTATGATTGAAGATGAATCTAGACCTATCAATAAGGATACATTTATTAAAGAAATGTTTTACTGTATCGATGTATCATGCAATAACCCTGAACCAAGTCAAGAAGAATCACCGACTACATATGAGAGTGTCACACGTAAAATCTCAAAATACACTTCTAAATACCACTCTAAAGAAGATATCATTGAAGATTAGATTACTAAAGTCTTGACAAGATCTAGAGAAAAAGGTTCAACCATTGATGAAGAGGTATGCTTACTTTAACAGATTGAACCCCTAAGTGTTGAAGATGCATGTAATGATTCAGATTGGCAAAGTACAATTCAAGAAGAATTAGATCAAATAATGAAGAATGACACATGGGAATTGGTCCCTAGACCTTGTGACAAGAATGTGATTGGAACTAAGTGGATATTCAAAAACAAAATGAATGAAGATAGAACAGTGATAATAAATAAGGCAAGATTGGTATGTAAAGGACATGTGCAGAGAGAAGGAATTGACTATTCTGATACATTTTCCCATGTGATCAGACTAGAAGCTATAAAGTTATTTTTAGCATATGCAACATTCAAGAACTTCAAAGTATATCAGATGGAGGTCAAGTCAGCTTTCCTGAATGGTGACTTGAAGGAAGAAGTCTACATAGAGCAGCCTGAAGGATTCAAACTTTTAGAAAAACCAGACATGGTATGCAGACTAAAGAAAGCCCTCTATGGACTTAAACAGACCCTAAAGCATGGTATGAGAAACTTGATGGCTACTAGAAAAATATAGGATAAAAAAAAGGAGCAGAAGATTACAACCTATTCATCAGAGAGACACCTAAAGGTTTACTACTTGTTGCTATCTTTGTTGATGACATTATCTTTGGAGGTAATGACAAGCTTAGTGTAGAATTTACAATAGAGATGCATAGTGAATTTGAAATGAGCATGATTAGAACTATGAAATATTTTTTGTGATTAAATGTAAAACAAACAGACAAAGGCATATTCATAAATCAGTCTAAATATATGAAGGAGATATTAAAGACTTTCAAGATGGAAGATTACAAGCTAGTAAGAACCCCCATGACAACATGAAGCAATCTTTCTAAAGATGATGATTCCATAGCAGTTGACAAGGTGCTATACGAGTCTATGATTGGAAGACTCGTATATCTCACTCAATCTAGACCTGATATTTCTAATGCAGTTGGCATTGTTGGAAGATTTGTAGCTGAACCTAAATAGAATCACTTAATGGCAATAAAAAGAATATTTAGATACTTAAAGGGAACTATAGAATATGGTCTATGGTATTCTAACTCAGATAATGTATAACTTCATGTTTATATAGATGTTGATTGGGCAGGTTGTGTTGATGATTGAAAGAGTACCTTAGGAGGAGTAGTATTCCTTGGAGACAGATTGGTCACTTGGACAAGCAAGAAGCAGAATTTTATTTCTCAGTCAACAACTAAGGTAGAATATGTAGCAGAAGCATTGTATTGTTCTACAATTGTTTGGATCAAACATATGATAAAATACTTTGGAATTTAGATTGATTATCCTATTGTTATTCACTGTGATAACACTAGCACTATCAATATGTCAAAGAACCCTACGATGCACACAAAGACAAAACACATTGAAATAAAATATCATTTTCTAAGAGAAAAAGTTGCAAACAAAGAAGTAAAGTTGGATTATGTGAGCATTAAAGAATAGTTAGTAGATATTTTTACAAAGCCTTTATCAAAAGATACCTTTGAGTATCTTAGGGAGAAGCTGGTAGTAATTCCCTTTCGTTAGTCTAATTACAATTTGTAGCAAGAGCATCAGTCCTTGGAGATAGATGAATGGTTGACTACTCTACTTCTAGAGTAGTACCCGTGCTTAATGGTATTTGGCACCCTTTTCTGTAGATGTCAAAGGGGGAGTATATAGTAAGGGGGAGCATATACTCTGGGAGAGTATGTAGTCATGAAAATAAAAACACAGTCATAGGAGCTGCAGTAGTGAAGAGGAACCTTTGATAAGGATATTGAGAAGATTGTTAAAAGAAGGAGGATACTTTTGGTTGATGGTGTTTTTCATATCTTATGTTGCCATCAATGTCAAAGGGGGAGATTGTTGAAAATTTTGCTTCTTTGCAAATAGTTGACTGTATGTTTATCATTGATGACAACATATAGTATACAACAGTGAACTATATTCACTTTTCAGTATGGATATGTGAAAGCCTTGCATGGTTGTTTTTATGTTTCACACATAATTACTACACCATGTACATACATGTGGATTCAGATGTTCAGTAACAGTTGAGTTATGTTACTTTGTTTACCAGACACAGTTTTAGAAGATTGTTTTCAGAAAGCCGACAGTAATTTTTGTTGGAATTATTGGAATGATGTACTGAGAGGGGAGGGGTGAATCAGTACCTCTAAATTTTTTTATGTGGTCGGCCCATTAACCTTTTGAGTCATCATATTTGTATATACCTATCTATCTGTTCATCTTTCTATATTTATGTGAAATCATAATATAAGTTCTTTACATGTGTAAACATTCAAGAAACATTCATGAAAATAAATAACACATAACAGATGATATGATATCATAGAAAACTCTTGTTAGGAAGAAGAAATTGCAGTGGGGATGTCTACCCACAAAACTTCACTATCTATAGATAAGAAGGGAGCCAGTAAAGGCTTACAATTGATCACTTTTGATGATCTACCCTGTTAAGAGTATTAGAGTGGAAACCTATTAGGATCTAATTTGTTTGAAGCTTTAGCAACACCGTTAGGTGTGCACTCTGTTAATAAATTTATCAAAGAACTGTTGATTCCACCTTCTACAAAAGGATTTTAGTTGTCATGCACTTGTTATAATGCAGCTACAATATAAATGTTGATATGATAGTGAATGCAATCTCTAATTGCTTATAATAGATCTTGTATAGCTTACAATGTAAATGTAATCACCTTGAGTGATTGAGTGATACCTTGTCTCTTCTCATCGATATCCTTTCTATGTTCTTGATAACTAATTTGATCTATTTCTATACTTTGCATGAATGTTTTTTCTACTGCTTAGATGCTCTGCATGGCTACTATCATTTATCAACTGATTACAAGTCTCTTTTTTTGGAAAGGATTGAATATCTATTTATACTAGTTTCTAGCTCTATTCTTGATTCACGCTTTACAAACTAACTCTAGATCCAAGGTTTACAACTTGACCTTGATCTTTAGTTAGATATGTTTTAGATCCATTAGGATGCTTTAAAACATTCACAATTTTCTTGCTTGACCCTCAAGTAAAGATTTAAAACAAAATAAAACTCTATATATATAATTATAATATTATCTGACGTGTAAAGTCAGATCCACTTTTTGCGGGTTATGTAACTGACTATCGGTTCTGATGGTCGGGCTGCTCTATTAGTTCTATCAGTTTTGTACTTTGTCGGTGTCCCTTAATTGAACTGTTCATCGGGTATGCATTTTTTGCCACATCGACAATGTTCTCAAAACTGTATCATCGGTAATTCTTGTCATTGGTTTGACTCACGTCAATGTTCATCAGGCAATTCTATACTTAGCATTTTTATGATAGACATTTTCATCTCGTTGGGTATGCTTGATGTTCACTGGTTATGCTTATACCGATGACCTTTATCATGTTTTTCCCTTTAAGTATACTAATGGAAAAAATTAATGTCATCAATCTCCCCCTTTGACATTAGTATCAAAAAATTATATGTGCAAGATACTTAGATGTATTAGTATGTACATCTTTGTATACTTCTTTCTTAGTCATAAAATGACTCCCCCTAGGCATATGCCGGTAAGTGTAAGTTTATGTACATATCTATTCTTTTTGTACATACATTATACATATCCTTATATAGTATTTCGTACATATGTATACATTCCTCCTTTTTCTACTAAAGTATATTTGTACATATGTATACATTCCTCCTTTTTTGATAATGAAGCCAAAGGTACTTACAGGTTTTAAAAAATGTGAGAGTGTGAGGCTTTGATTTTCTCCATAATTTTCTCCCATTTCTCCTTTAAATTCTCAAGAGCCATATGCTTAGGTGATATCCTCACATGCATTTCATATATGATGTCTACCATAGCCATCTTTGGGGTTGAGTTCAGATTTCTTGCATCTGTAATATGTTGTTGCAGAGTGGTGAGGTTTGGCAATATGTGAGCTTGTAGCTCTGTAACCTCATTTCCTAATTGTGTCTCTGCATCCCATATCTCTTTTCTCAATCTTTTTACCTTTGTGATCTTTTCATGATGCATATTTATTGTGTTTGCATCAAAGGTTAAAATTAGTGCACTAGATGTTAGATCTGAATCTAGTTGTGACAACTTTTCACTACTTTCTTTTGTGAAATTTTCTAGTGTGCACAATTTCTAAACTAAGGTAACAGCTTCAGCAATCATAGGTTCTAATTCACTTTCTAGTTCAGAGAGATTTACCTTGTTCTCTACCACTTCTTGGCTAATCTTCTCAACTAGTTTGTGTTGATACTTCATCTGTGCCTATTCTTCCATTGCCTTCTCTGCATCAACATTTTGATTTGTGATGGCATCAGTAAGAACTGCTATTTGTTCCATGACTGATATGTTATCTTCAATTTTGATATCTGGAACAAGTTGATCTAGAATGCCCCTTGCTTTATCAAGTTCTTGGGCTTCCCTATGTGCCTTTTTCATTTTCTCTTGAATTGCTTTTCTCTAACACATCACTCCAAAATTTTGAAGTGATTTAGTATCTGATACATCCCACTTGGGTATCTCAATTACCTCATCAAGTGTTACGACCAAGATATCTTTCTTCATTACATTCTTCTTCTTTTTCTTTAGCTGGGAGGAAGATTGGTGTACTACCATTTGTAAACCGTGAGATTGGATGGATTTTGAAGGTGAGGGTCGAGAAGATGAGGCATCTTGTTGTCTCGATACTGATTCCACCGGTTGGTTTTGTGAAGATTCCTCTTCATTGGCCTTGGGTGTATCAACAAATTTATCTTCCATTTCTTTCATGCTTTCATCCTACTTGACTTCTTCATTCTTTTCTTTCTCTTCATCTTTTCTCAATGTTTCATCTATTTTATTATCTGCTCCTTTATTTTTTCTGGTAGTGTCATGCCCAAAAATTTTGCGCCCAAAAATGCAACAACTTTTTTTTTCTTGAAGGGTAAAATTAAAGTCAAGAGGGTCTAAGGGGAATCATGACTATGTGTCAACCTCCCTCAACCCAAGGTCGCCTACTAAGGTTAAAATTACACAAGGTGTCAATTAATTACAGATTTCCCTAGAGATAATTTTATGCTATCGTTTGAGGGCAATGCAAGGTGAGGTTCATGAATTTGTGTGTAATCCCCTTTCTATTTTAATAGAGTTTGATGATGTGAAGAGGAAGACTCCCTATGCTTAGTTTCCAGGGATGTTCAGAAAATCTGATAGGTTGATAACTTAAAGATACTGTGTTTAAAAACACACTAGGGCAAGGCACTTTCCTAATATTATTTTTATGATGACCAGTATACTGGCCACATAAAAATAACATTATAAGTCCCTAAGTTTAATTTAAAAACTTCAATTAAATTTTCCCCTTTAAAATTTCTCAATTAAATTACTTAATTATTATTTAATTTAAAGGCTAGGTAATCGAGTCAAAGAGCTATGATTATTATTAGTTGATGTTTCAAATTTATATGGTTCAATTAAAAGTTTAATTTATACGAAAAGAATCCACTAATAAAGTTTTCAATAGTTATTGTCTTAAAGTTAAGGATCTTTTAATCTATTTGTCCCAACCTATAATATTTCCCCTCTCACATTTTTAAAATCACCTTAATAAACAAAAGATTTAAGCCTTACAACATTTATAAAAAATATAAAACCCTATACAAATAAAGTAACCATGAAGTTAATCCTTGATGTTTAAAAAAGTATCCATAGTCTAAAGGGAGGGGTTTTATTTTAACATTAAATTCAAATACCCTTTTCCCTCCCATATGAAATCCCCTAACCCTAATTCAAAATTAGGTTTAGGGTCCAAAAGTGAAGAAGAAAAAAAGAAAACCTCTTCTTTTATTGTCTCCTTTTTCTCTTCCTAATCTTTCTACAAACCCTAACTGTATATATATATATATTTTTTGTTATTGTTTGCCATAAAATGTGCAGGTCTGCAACATTCATAGAAGGATGGGATGGGTTCATTATAATATCACATATATATTCATATATATATTTACATACATACAGTATTGTATATATATTTAATCGTGATTTTTTTCTATGCAAATCAAATGCTGTCCTCTGTCGATTTTCCAAGGGCGGTGGCGTTTAACATTACAGTGGGGCAGCGGATTTAATATTAACACAGACTGCATTTTTTTTTTTTTGGGTTGGGGGCACGTCTTAGCCGGCCCTGTGGTGGTGCCGCCCCCATAGCCCACCACAGTCGATGGCACTGCCGCCGCTGTGGTGCCAGTTGTCTTGGTTGCGCCCACCACAAGGCAGGGAGGAGTCGTAGCCTCCCCCCCTTTCAATAAGAAGGCCGCGAGGGTTTGCGGTGGCTTCGGCCGCCCCTTCCCAATGCAATTTTGTTTTTTAGTTTTTTATTATCATTATTATTTTTTAAGTTCTAATATGTGTGTGTGTGTGTGTGTGTGTGTGTGTGCACTGGAGTATATTACATTATATATTTAAATTTTATATGTGTATTCTATATATATACATATACATATACATATACATACACACACACACACACAAACACACACACACACACACACACACACACACACACACACACACACACATATATATACCCTTATTTTATTTTTTATTTCTAAAAAGAAAACAACAACATATATCAGTAAAGTTAGATATTAACATATGTATGTTTTTGTTTAAATGACTTGTAGCGTATATATCACTCTATTTTTATTTTTTTTTAAATCTAAGACCAGTATTATTAAAGGAAAAATAGCATTATGAAGTGCATGGGTATATATAGAAATATATTTTTTTTGAAAAGAAGTATATATAAACTTTTGTTTATCTTTTTTTTTTGTAAAGTTAATAACCAGCAACAAATATGTATCTTTTTTGAAATCATAATGCCCTTTTTCAAATATATAATCATGATGAACATATATGAACACATCAAAAACATAGTTACAAACAACATTATTCTAAATTTCATCTCCTTGTATTTAGGATAGTAAAAGAACTAAGTGACATAATTTATACTACAATATTTTCTTGCAACATTAAGGAAACATAAAATAGCAAGATTCACACCATATCTATTTTAACAATGAAGAGAAATTTATTTACTCTAGAGTTAAATACATTCATATGGAGTTGTCAACTCCAATGGTTTCTTACAAATATGTTTTTTAAGAGATACACAAATCAACCATAAGGCTTTAAACAAAACTCTCATTTCCATGCATATAATTTTGACAAAAGAACATAGATGTTTCACTTGAACATAGTAAGTAGGTCCCTTTTCTCCCTAGTTCATTCCAAGCTTCAAAATATAGCTCCAACTTTAAATTTGCAATTGCAAAACAAGACAAGGGAAAACTAGAAACCATGGGCTGCTTTCCACCCAACCTAGGCCTCTTATGAGGCCACCCCCGAGCTTGGGAAACCAAACAAAGGTGTGTGACAATCATGAAACAAACAACATTAAGAAAAACAACATGAACAACTCACATAAAACTATCATTCCATAGGATTTCCCAATGGATCACTCAAAGATCCTACATGGGGTGAAGTGGACCAAGTACCCAAGGGAGAAGGCCAAACCCAAAACTATAAAATCTCAGCCCTCACATGGCTGCCCAAATACTTCCTTTCACATTTTAAAAACTAGAACAACATCACATCTTTATGACCCCCAAATGAAACAACAAGGGAGGCTTCATGGAGCCCATACTCCATGCTTTTTCCCTCTCCTCCTTGAGGAGAGAATCTACACCAAGAGCTATCAAAACTCCTCCACCCCCAAGGCTACTCTTCCCTCCCAAGGGTGAGTGAGCCTTGATACTCCCATTAACAACAAATACAAGGAAAGTAAAATAAAAGCATTGCACCAACATCAAGCATAACAATAACAACAAGATCATGGCTCCAATAAGCCCATAAACACAAACAACATCCATCTATGCATGAACACAAAACAACAAGAGAGAGAGAGAGAGAGAGAGAGAGAGTTGCAACAAGTCCACCAACTTAGGATCCAAGCTTAAGGAAAGATAGTTGTAGAAGAGCTCCCTTTTAGCCCAATTCCTTCTTCCAAGATCACCAAATCTAGCTGTATCTCTAAGTTAGAGAGTGGGTGTTCAAACTCTCCAGAATGGAGATTTCCCACTAAAAAGCACTAGAAAGCTCATGGGGAGAAGGAAACCCTCTAATTTGTCCCTCTTTGCTAAACTCTTACACCTTACTCAAAATAGATCCAAAAAGGGGGACTTCAAAAAGGTGAATTATGTCTTAGCACAAATATGGAAGGATGGTCTATCCAAAGTCAAGCCTCACAAGGGTTGATTTTCGTCCAACTTGGGAAACTAACTTTTTGGAAGGGTCATATGGTCAACCAGAGGCTATCCTAGGGTTAAAATGGCCCTTAACTATTGGTATAACAAGTGGGCTACCTAAAAATTACCCCAACACACCCATAGACACTTCATAACCCCTCCAAAAGTCCACTTTAAGAGTAATTTCGAAATCCCAATGAGATGACCACACTCCCATCTCCCAAACCAAGGTATGCATATAGGGATTCACTAATGTACTAATCTAGGTAGGTGGACAACCATTCCCAAGTTGAAATGTCATGGCCTTAAGTACAAAACACAAATGTCAAATGACACACACAACATTTATACATCCCTAGGCCATGTCATATCCACTTAGGAAAAACTCACAAAGAATTAAGAAATACATTTAAGGATTACACTTCAACAATCAACCAAATACATTTACGAATAAAATTATGAAACAACGAGGTCTTGTCTTTCATTAGACGCAACCTTGGCTCAAACTGAGTTCACATATCCCTTTGTTTGGTTCCTCGGATAAAATACCATGGTTTCTTACCTGGATAGTCTATTCAAATATCAGTAGTTTGAGAAGATAAATACACATCATAAGGAAATAAGCAATATTTGAAATTTAAGGAAATCATCAACATACTAAGTTTATCACTAAAGATCACAAGAATACATCAATTTCATTTTAACCATTTAACATAAGGTAAGATTAATATTGCATGAAATCAAAATTAAATATCTATTTCTAATCATTCCAAAATTCATAAATTTCCCATAACATATTCATAATATATTTCCAAATCAATTATCTCAGAAATAAATGTCCATAATAGAAAACATAATATAGTCCATAAGGTGCATCATAAAGCATCATGTGTCCACACATACAAAATGATCAATCCAAGACATAAAGCATAAAATCCATAATGCCCATAGTGCATCAAAAGTAAAGTGTCATATGCTAAATCTATCATAAGCAGAAAAACTGGAAAACTACGATGGGGTTCGAGGTGAGGCCTCACATCCTCCCCCCTAGGCTTAAACTTCCTCCTGGAGTTCATAAAAAATATGGTGATACTGAGCTCTCATCTATGCTGCATCCTCCCAAGAAGCTGTAACCTCATCATAGCAATCTCACTGAACCCTAACCTGGTCCAGCTCTCAGCCTCGTAGGCCGAGCGTCCAGCATGCCAAAATGTGAATAGGCTCCAATGCTACCTGCCCATCCAACTCCACCTATAAGGCATCCCAATGTATCATGTGAGACTTGTCATAAATATATTTTCTCAAAATAGAAACATGAAACACATCATGGATGCGTGACAGGCTAGGTGGTAGGGCTAGGTGGAAAGCAACTGGTCCTATCCTCTCCAATATCTTGAATGGTCCCAGAAATTGATGTGCTAGCTTAGAGCCCTTTCCAAAATGGATTGGAATCTTGTGAGGCTACACTCTCAAGAAGACCCTATCTCTGACCATGTAAATCCGATCTGTCCTCTTTGCATCGACATACTTCTTCTGTTGATCTTGCACCTCTAGGAGACGCTACCTAATTAAGGCTACCTACTGCTCCATCTCTAGGACTAGTTGTGGTCCAATGGTAACTCTTTCCTCAATCCTATCCCAACTCAAAGGTGTCCTACAAGTTCTACTGTATAGTGCCTGATGTGGTGGCATACCCAAAGATGAATGATGCCCATTATTATAGGAAAACTCTACTAAATGGAGATACTCTTCCCACTTGACCTGATGATCCATAACATACATATGAAGCATATCCTTGAGAACCTAGTTTACTTTCTTAGTCTGACCATCTATCTCTAGGTGATAAGTTGTGCTAAAGTTGAGCCTGGTGCCCAAAGCTGCCTATAATTCTCTCCAAAAAGATGATGCGAAGAGAGAATCCCTGTCAAAAATGATCTTCTGAGGAATTCCATGCACTCTAACTATATCTCTCAAGAATACCTAAGCCACTGCTAGGGCTGTAAATGTGGTATGAATGGGTGAGAAGTGGGCCACTTTGGTCAACTTGTCAACTATCACCAAGATAGCATCATGGCATCGATATGACATAGGGATACCAACAATAAAATCCATGGATATAACATCCCACTTCTACATAGGTACCTTGTGAGGCTGAAGGAGCCCTCTAGGATGGCCGTGCTTGGCCTTAACCTTCTGGAATTCAAGACACCAGGATACTAACTCCGCAATGTGTTGTCTCATACCTAGCCAATGATAGAGCTGTCTCAAATCAGCATGCATCTTCTTAATTCTAGGATGTGTCACATAAGGGGCTCTATGAGCTTCTAGCATGATGATATTATGCAAATCCCTGGAAGAAGGTACATAGATGCATCCTCTATGATGTAGTAGTCCATCAGACTCCAAGGAATATTCTAAAAATCTCCCCACAAGGGGTCTCTGAGATCGGATCAACTGACAAACCTCTATATATAATTCATCCTTTTGTAAATGGTGTAGTATAAAATCTCTCAAGTCTGTACCAGTAATCATGGATGATAACTCATGTCACCTCCTACTCAAGGCATCAGTGACCATATTCTCTTTTCCTTTGATATAATTTACATCGAAGTCATACTCACATAAGAACTCCATCCACCTCCTCTGCCTAGCATTAAGGTTTAGCTGAGTGAATTTATATTGCAAACTCTAATGGTCTGAATGAAGCTCAAATTGATTTCCCAAGAGGAAGTGTCACCATCGTACTAATGCATACACTACTGCCTCAAGATCAAGGTCATGGGTAGGGTAATTGAGCTCGTGAGTCTTAAGTTTCCTAGACTCATATGCTATAGCTCACCCATCCTGCATAAGTACTACCCCAAAACCATCCAAGGAAGCATCAGTGCAGACCAAAAAGTCTGCTATAGCCTCTGGCACTACTAAAATAGGTGCGCTGGTAAGTTCTTTCTTGAGTTCTTGAAAGGCCATCTTGCACTTCTCTGTCCAATCAAACTTCTTTCCCTTTCGCTGAAGGGAGGTGATAGGATGAGCCACTCTAGAGAAACCCTGAACAAACCGCCTGTAGTAACCTATGAGACCCATGAAGCTTCTGACCTCAGTCATAGTAGTAGGTGCTAGCCAATTCATAATGGCATCAATCATAGATGGGTCCACTGAGATCCCATCACCTGAAATAACATGGCCTAAATATCGGACCTTTGTTCTGAAGAAGGTAAATTTTGAAAAACTTCCATACAACTGGTTATCCCTCAAGCATTGTAATACCTATCTCAAATGCTCCTTGTGTTCCTTCTCATTATGATAATATATCAGTATGTCATCAAGGAACACCACTACAAATCTATCAAGGAAAGTGCAGAATACCCGATTCATGAGGCTCATGAATATCGCAGGGGCATTTGTAAGACCAAAAGGCACAACAATGAACTCATAATGTCTGTATCTAGTCTGAAAAAGCTATCTTGTGGATATCACTTTCCACAATTCTGAACTGATGGTACCCTAATTTAAGATCTATCTTGGAGAAAACATGGGCACCCTGCAACTGATCAAACAATTCATTAATCCTCAGCAGTGGATATTGATTCTTAATGGTTAACTTGTTTAACTGCCTATAATCCATATACAATCTAAGTGATCAATCCTTGTTTTTGACAAAGACAACTGGTGGACCCCAAGGAGAGACACTAGGTCATATGTGCCCCTTCTCAAGGAGCTCCTCAAGCTAAATCTTGAGCTCATTAAGCTCATTAGGTGACATCCTGTAAGGTGCCCTAGATACTGGTGGAGCACCTGGCATGAGGTCTATATGGAAATCAACTGCTCTATGGGGAGGCATACCAGGTAATTCTGAAGGAAACACATCTACAAATTCCTATAACATGGGATGATCATCAAGAGAAGTTTCCTTTTCCGCTTCCTCATCCCAATCACTGATTGTGATGGAAAATAACTAGCACCCTTTTCGCATGCACTGCTTAAGCTGCATAGAAGAAATCATATGAATGGATACTGCCCTCTAAACCCCTGGGATTACTATAGCATTACCGTTTTCATCTAAACATTCTACCTTCTTTTTTCGACTATCTAGCTTGGCCTTGTGTGCATAAAGCCAATCCATGCCAAGTACTATCCCATAGGATCCAAGAGGAGTGATACGTAGATCTGTAATGGTAGTCATGGTACCAATATGCATCTTGCAATCCTTAACTAAGTGACGGGTACTCTAGAACTTGAGGCTAACTCTACCTCCCAACTAACTTCTTGTCTAGCTTCCACTAGCCCACAATGCTCCATGACCAATGGAGAAACAAAAGAATCTATAGCACCTGAATCAAATATAATATTAACTCTGTTACCTCCAATCATACCTGTATTCTCAATCATAGTAGCCTGATGTTCTACCTGGCGGTTGTCAACTGCTGCAAAAACTCTATGGGATCTACCCATATCACCAATAGTGGGTTTTGATGCTGCGGTGTGTTGACCACCCCCTTGAGGTCAATCTCTAGCCATGTGCCACATGGAACCACAAGAGTAACATGGCCCTTGGTTCTCAAACTGGGTACCCTAGGGTCTAGAACACTGTGAGCCCCCTATCTTGCTAGAACCACTATAACCACCCCTGAAGGACTACTGAGTCCTAGATGGGGGTGTCGATGATGCCTATGACCTCTGGTCCCTACTAGGATTCTATGACTGCCACTTTTTGGGCTTGGAGCCCTGTTGCCCCTAAGGTTCATTCTGTCTTTGTCCCTGATATGACTGCTGCTGAGATGGAGGGGATTTGTAAGACCCCAAGAAATGCCTATTATTGTTTTGGTTGTTGTTATTCCCTTTCCAATGTGTTTTTTGATACCCTGAATTCTATGGTGTGGTGATTTGGTTCTGAGACTGATCTCGTGCATCTTGTCCCCTACCCTAAATCTCCTTAGCAATCAAGGCCTTTTCCATAGCCTCTCAAAGGTTCCCTGGTGCTGCCATGCGCACTAAACCTGATATAGATGCATTCAACCCTCTAACAAAGTGGTTGACCTTGATATTCTCATCTCTCATATAGTCTACATAAGGTAGAAGTTCCAAGAACTTACACTCATACTGTGTTACAGTGAGCCCTCTCTGCTGAAGGTCATGAAACTCATCAATCTATCATTGCCTATAGTGTTCAGATAGGTAATGATCCTTGAATCTCTCTAAAAAGGTGCCCCAAGTGAGGGTTTCCATAGCTAGATTACCCTTTAACTCTTCTATCCTCCACCAAATGGTTTCCGATCCTCTCAACAATTGGATAGCAAAGCGTGCCCTCACATTTCTCCCATAAGGGCGCAATCTGAAACATCTCTCGAGGCTTAAAATAAAAGCCTCTACCTCAATCCCACCCATGACTCTTGAAAAAGGTGGCGGGTTAAGGTGTATATGTTCCCTGATGTGGTCCCCTGTTTCACAGGGTACCCTCTCAAAAATGGAACAAATGCCTCTAGAGGTCACATGTGTACTAACTCACCCTACTGGTCATCCTAGTCCTCCACAACTCTAGGTGGGGGGACTCCTAATGTGCTCACACCCTGAACCCCCAAGTCCTATGTGCTAATTATCCTATGGTATCCTATCCAAAATAATCCTGACCAGATTCTGAAGGGCATTCAATACATCTTGGTTGGGGTTGGGGGGTTGTTTGGGAGGAGGCCTCTGCTCCTCACCATTACCCCTTATATTCTTCTCCAACTGAACTCATGCCCAAGGGGCACATTTATGGCCTCGTCCATAGGCATGAGCTTGCCACATTACTTGAGGCATCCTACATACATATGAAGGTGGTATAAGTTGAAGGTAGTGTTTTTAATTTGAATTAAATATGTTTAAAGTTGTTGCAAAATTTTTCTACTAAGTTTGTTCTTACTTTGGAAATTGTTAATACAGATGTGTAAATTTTTGTGAAACATAGTAGGTTAAATGTTCTAGTGTTGAAACGTGGCTCTGATACCAAGTGTCAAGCCCAAAAATGTAACAAATTTTTTTTTCTTGAAGGGTAAAATTAAATTCAAGAGGGTCTAAGGGGAATCATGACTATGTATCAACCTCCCTCAACCCAACGTCGCTGATAGAGAGCCTCCTTGGTAACCTTCTGATTTTTCTTGGAACTCTTGTTAGGCCTCTCCTAAGACCTCTAGGGCTTCCTCAATCCACCCTCTACCACTTGGAAGAATCAATTCTTCTCTCCAACCAAGAAGCTACCTATCTTGTCAAAATCACCATTCTTGTGTTCTAAAACAACCTTCCACTCACCACTCCAAGCCCTAAACTCAAATTTGGATTAGCAGGAGGGTTAGGGCTTAAATACACTCCATTGTTGGATTGCAACCTAGGTTTGAAACCACCAAGTTGAACCATCTTCCCATCAAGTTTTAGATTCCTGATTTTTAGGCCTTGTAGCCTTTTTGCATAATTAGGCCTCCTAGTTTTTAGGATAGCACCTTTACAGTGGAAAACTCCCAAAGAACCCCCAAATATTTCTTGATATTTTGTAAGTAGAGAAAAAACCCAGAAGGATTTTCTAGGTCTCTTGGTCTGACACTGTCTGTATACCCTACTTCTAAAATATGGCTCTTTTCTTGGTTTTAGACCAGTTTTGGGTCTTTTGGATCAAAACCTAGCATGTAGATGTCTTGGGAACTCCTCCACTTTGTGGAACACCTACATAACATCCTTCATTATACCCATGGCCTTCTTGGCTCATGAAACACCCCCTGCAACTTTAAAACTCACTGTCACTTGCTCTTCCTAATCGGGCAATGCATTTAGCTCGCCTAGGGAAAGTGTTTAAAAATACATGCTAGCATTTCCAGAGCTCCTTCTTCCATATTTTTTAAGCTCCATAGACCTAGTCTCCATTCCCAAGTGGTTGTACAGAACTAGTGGTGGGAAGTGGAGTTATGTCCACATCTTCGCTCCTTGCTCAAAATAGGATAGCAAACAGTCCAAAACCTAGATAATTTTACAAACTACAAAAGAAAAGAACTACAAAGCAAAATAGTTACTGTAAAAACTTGAAAATATGTCCAAAAAAAACCTCCAATGATCATAGTTAGTAAACTAATCCATTTCAATACAATGAGAACATAAAATGCTTCAAATCTGTTGTTCTTTCAAAAAAACTCTTGGCTCCAAAATATCAGTCCGTACAAAATGAATTCCCACCTCCATAATTAGGGTTTTTACACCTTATATATCTTAGACACACATGTTGCATCCCTTATATGGGTTCAAAAACCATTAGAACCTCAACACTCCCTAGACAACAAAATGTTGTCAGCAACTTTTAAAAGTTGCTAATGTTGCATAGCAACATTTTATATCTTTTTGCAACTTACACTTTTAAAGTGTTTTCTCCACCAATCTACCTTTTCTAACCTTAGCTATACCATCTAGGGTATCTATGGAACCTAAGAACCACTATGACATCACCTTTCCCATTGATGACATCATCAAGGACAGTCCATTAAACAAGAGCCAAAAAGAGCTATCTACTCAAACAGAAGCATAAAATGAAAATTACCTAAACTACTCTTGGTCAACATGACCTTATGTATTGAAATTGCCCTACTAGAGGGTCTTACACACACTATCACACCAAAATGACAAGAGACCACCATATTAGATGGCATCTCAAAGGTGCTCCTACACTATACTACCAAGGTTAAGAACTTATGTCACCTCTAGGGACAGGAGATGAGGATCAATTCCCTACTTCTTAAAGTCACTCTCAGCCACCCAAGTAGCCTCAGCCTCTGACATGCCTTCCCAATGAATGATATGTTCCATATAGCTGCCCTTTCTAGTCTTTTCCTTCACCCGAGAGTCTAAAATCTTCACTGCCCTTGGTGTTGGTGTAGGGGTAAGCTAAAAATCTGCTACTATGTCCTTACCATTTGTTTGTACCTCTATATCTACTGGTGTAGGTCCCTTATACTAGACTAAATATTGCACATTAAAAACAGGACAGATTGCCAAATCTGTTGGCAAGTCAAGTTTATAGGCATTTTGCCCATACTTTGCAAGAATCTTGCCAGGTCCAATCCTCCTCATTTGCAGCTTGGTGGGGACTCCCTTCTACAACCTGGACTTATTGAGATGCACCATCACAAGGTCACCCACAACAAACTGAAGATCTTTTCTTCCTTCATCAACTCTAGCTTTCAACTTTTGTATAGCCTCTTGGAGCTGGTTCTTTACTAGCTCATGAACTTCTTTCATGGATTGAGAAAAATCATTTGCATATTCACTCCTTCCTTCTGCATTTTCCAATTTTCTCAATTCTGACACACCTCTAGGGTGTAGCCCATAAACTATTTCAAAGGGGCTTTTGACTATTGTCATGTTTGCACTATCATTGTAGGCATATTCAGCCTATGGTAACATCTGATCCCACATCACTCCATACTCCTTTTTCAGACACCTAAGGAGATTTCATAGGACTCTATTGATCACTTCAGTCTAACCATCTATCTGGGCATGGTAGGCTAACCCAAATGACAAATTGGTTCCCAATCTTGACCATAAGGTTTTCCAAAAATGACCCATGAATTTTACATCTCTGTCAAATACTATGCTGAAGGTTAAACCATGGATCCTTACCACTTATTTAAATAAAAAATGAGCAATATGATTGGCATTATGGGTGGTTTTACAAGAAATAAAATGAATCATCTTGCTAAACCTATCTACCACCATAAATATACTATCCAAGCCAGACTTAGTTCTAGGCAGCCCAACAATAAAATCCATACGGATACATTCCCAAGGCCTATTAGGAATGGGCAAAGGCTGATACAAACCTGCATTAGATGATATACCCTTGGCTTTTTGGAAAACCAAGCATTCCTCCACATACTTCATGATGTCCTTCTACATCCTAGGCCAATAATAGAACCTTTGCACTAGTTCTAGTGTCTTATTCAGGCCAAAATGCCCACTTAAGCTACCATTGTGCTTTTCTTGAATAACATTCCCCCTCATAGATCCCTTGGGAACACATAGCTGCCCTTCTCTAAACATGAGATCATTCTGAATTGTATAGTCTGCAAATTGACTATGGAAATGGTTCTTGAAGTCTTTACACACCTTGTATGCTTCTGAGAAGTCCTCATCACCTTCATAAAGCTCCTTGAAGCTTTCTATGCCTATACTTTTCAGCTACACTTCTTGGACTGTCAAGAGTCTCCTACTCAAAGCATTAGCCACTTTATTCATCTACCCTTTCTTGTTTTTGATAGTGAAGGTATAGGCCTACAAATATTCCATCCACTTGAGGTGTTTTTTTCTCAACTTCTCCTGTGAATTGATAAAACTCAAAGCTTTGTTATCAGTATAAACTACAAATTCCTTGGGCAACAAATAGTGCCTCCATTTCCTCAAAGCTTCCACCAATGCATATAACTCTAGATCATAAGAAGAGTATCTCTTCTTGGCCTCATTAAACTTCTCACTGTAAAAGGCCACTGGTCTATTCTCTTGGTTCAAAACTGCCCCAACAGCTATACCACTTGCATCACATTCAAGGGTAAACAACTTATCAAAATTAGGCAAAACCAAAATAGGTTGTGTTGCCACTCTTTTCTTCAATACTTCAAAACCTCTACCAGCCTCTAGAGTCCATTTGAATTTAGTTTTCACTCCACCTTTTATTGTATCTAAGATTGGTCCACATATCTCACTAAAGCCTCTAATGAACTTTCTATAAAATTGTGCATGTCCATGGAAACTTCTTACCTCAAAGCTGCATGTAGGTGTAGGCCAACTCAAGATTGCCTCAACCTTCCTAGGATCCATCTTCAAGGTTCCTTGTGATACCACAAAACCAAGATATATCAACTCCTATTTCATAAATTTACACTTTTCTAAGTTAATGGATAGCTTCTCCTCATGAAGTTTCTTCATCATAATCTGCAAATGTTGGAGATGTTCCTCCTTTGTCATACTAAAAATGAGGATTTCATCTAAGTACACAACTACAAATCTGCCTATGTAGTCCTTCAACACCTCATTCATCAACCTCATAAAGGTGCTTGGCACATTTCTAAGCCCAAAGAGCATGACCAACCATTCATAGAGCCCTTTTGTTGTCTTGAATGATGGCTTCCATTCATCCCCCTCCTTAATTCTGATTTCGTGGTACCCACTCTTCAAATCCAAATTAGTGTAGTACCTTGCTCCTCCCAAAAAATCTATAACATATTCAATCCTAGGAATGGGAAACCTGTATCTCACAGTGATCCTATTAATTGCTCTTGAGTCTGTACAAAGCCTCCACTTGCCTCCCTTCTTTGATGCTAGAACCACTGGTACTGCACATGGACTAATGTTTTTCCTAATAAGACCTTGGTCCAAAAGTTCTTGGACTTATTTTGATATCTCCTTATTTTGATCTGGAGTCACCTTGTAGGAATCCTTATTTGGAAAAGATGCTCCAGGTATGAATTCAATCTAATGACTTATGTCTCTTGGAGGTGGTAACATTGCTAGTGTCCCATCACTAACTATGTCTTTGAATTCCTCTGATAAATACTGCACTTCTTTTGCCAATAGTGTTTGTTCCACCTTCTTCTCCTCACTAGGCTTAAGCATGATAGCATAGTGCTCACCTTCTCCACTCTTGAGTGTCTGTAAATACTCCTTACCTCCCTACAATAAGACATTAGTCTCAGCTAATGTAGATCCCTCATCATCCACAAGTGACTGGATTTTATAGGTTACCCCATCCTTCTTGAAAGAATAGGAATTTTTCTCTCCATCATGAATTGTCTTCCTATCAAACTGCCATAGCCTACCTAAGAGTAGGTGGAATGCATCCATTGGGAGTACATCACACAATATTCTATCCATATACTTCCCTATTGAAAAATTCACCCATGCTTACTCATTAACAAGAACATGCTGACCCTTATTCAACCATGTTACTCGGTATGGATTTGTATGGGGTATTTTTGTCAACCCTAGCTTGCTGACTTCCTCCTCTGAGATAATGTTATCAGTAGACCCTAAGTATATAATCATCTTGAAAACTTTTTGAAGAATCTTGCACTTTACTCTAAATAGTGCCCTCCTTTGCTTGGCTTCTTCTTTGACCAGTTCTTTAATGAGTATTCTCCTAATCATGAGATTCTCTCCACTTTCTAAATCAAGGTTGATTTTAGTGCCTTTACCACTATTATTGTCCTCTTATGCAATGTAATTCACTCTTTTATCACCATGTGAGCTTGAAGCTTTCTCTAGGCATCTATAGGCTGGATGACCTATTTGGTTGCAATGGAAACATTTCATGTTTGCAAAGTGTGAGGTTCTACCTGAACCTCCAAATCTACTTCTTCCTCCACCTTGGAATCCTCTTCCTCTATTCATGTTGCCTCTACCACTAGACTCATTGACTATCTCAGTCAATTTAGCTTCACCTTGAGACCTATAATCACTGCTTCTTCTTGCAAAACTGCCTGCAAAGCTACCTCTTCCTCTATTTTCTTTGCCTCTACCTCTTCCTCTTGAGGTCTGATCATGATTCCTCTTTCTCTTCTCTTCTATCTTAAGAGCCATTTGATAGCATTGTCTCACACTTGTCAAAGTAGTAAGACTCATCTCCTCTTGTATAGACCACTTGAGCCCATTTTGGTATCTAGCCAATCTAA
>MU224442.1:533410-550656 GCA_018584345.1 Thuja plicata
TGTTTTTTGGGTGGGGGGCACGACTTAGCCGACCCTGTGGTAGCGCCGCCGCCACAACCCACCACAGTCGGTGGCACTGCCACCACTGTGGTGGCTGCACCCACCACAGGGCGGGGAGGAGCCGTACCCTCTCCCCCTTTCAATAAGAAGGCCGCGGGGGTTTGGGGTGGCTTCGGCCGCCTCTTCCCCAATGTAATTTTTTTTTTAAATTTTTTATTAGTATTTTTTTTAAAGTTTATATGTGTGTGTGTGTGTGTGTGTGTGTGTGTGTGTGTGTGTGTGTGTGTGTGTGTGTGTGTGTGTGTGTGTGTACCCTTATTTTCTAAAAAAAAAACAAAAAAAAACAATAGCATATATCAGCAAAGCTAGATATGAACATATGTATGTTTTTGTTTAAATGACATGTAGTGTATATATCACTCTGTTATTTTTTTTTAAAATCTCAGACCAGCATTATTAAAGGAAAAACAACATTATGAAGTGCATAGGTATATATAGAATTGTTTTTTTTAAAAAAGAAGTATATATAAACTTTTGTTTATCTATTTTTTTGTAAAGTTAATAACCAACAGAAAATATGTATCTTTTTTGAAATCATAATGCCCTTTTTCAAATATATAATCATGATGAACATATATGGACACATCAACAACATAGTTACAAACAACATTATTCTAAATTTCATCTCCTTGTATTTAGGAAAGTAAAAGAACTAAGTGACATAATTTAAACTAGAATATTTTCTTGTAACATTAATGAAACACAAAATAGCAAGATTCACACCATATCTATTTTAACAATGAAGAGAAATTTATTTACTCTAGAGTCAAATACATTCATATGGAGTTGTCAACTCCAATGGTTTCTTAAAAATATGTTTTTTAAGAGATACACAAATCAGCCATAAGGTTTTAAACAATACTCTCATTTCCATGCATATAATTTTGACAAAAGAACATAGTTGTTTCACTTGAACATAGTAAGTAGGTCCCTTTTCTCCCTAGTTCATTCCAAGCTTCAAAATATAGTTCCAACTTCAAATCTGCAATTCCAAAACAAGACAAGGGAAAACTAGAAATCATGGGGCTGCTCTCCACCCAATCTAGGCCTCTTATGAGGCCACCCCCGAGCTTAGGGAACTAAACAATGGTGGGTGACAATCATGCAACAAACAATATTAAGGAAAACAACATAAACAACTCACATAAAACTCCCATTCCATAGGCTTGCACAATGGATCACTCAAAGATTCTACATGGGGTGAAGTAGACCAAGTACCCAAGGGAGAAGGCCAAACCCAAAATTTAAAAATCTCATCCCTCACATAGCTGCCCAAATACTTCCATTTACATTTTAAAAACCAGAACAACATCACATCCTTATGACCCCCAAATGAAACAGCAACAAGGGAGGCTTCATGGAGTCCATACTCCATGCTTTTTCCCTCTCCTCCTTGAGGAGAGACTCTATACCAAGGGCTGTCTAAACTCCTCCACCCCCAAGGCTACTCTTCCCTCCCAAAGCTGAGTGAGCCTTGATACTCCCATTAACAAAAAATACAAGGAAAGTAAAATAAAAGCATTGCAACAACATCAAGCATAACAATAACAACAAGATCATGGCTCCAATAAGCCCATAAACACAAACAACGTCCATCTTTGCATGAACACAAAACAAAGAGAGAGAGAGAGAGAGAGAGAGAGAGAGAGAGAGAGAGAGAGAGAGATGCAACAATTCCNCCATCTTTGCATGAACACAAAACAAAGAGAGAGAGAGAGAGAGAGAGAGAGAGAGAGAGAGAGAGAGAGAGAGTTGCAACAATTCCACCAACCTAGAATCCAAGCTTAAGGCAAGATAGTTGTAGAAGAGCTCCCTTTTAGCCCAATTTCTTCTTCCAAGATCACCAACTCTAGCTGTGTCTCTAAGTTAGAGAGTGGGTGTTCAAACTCTCCAACATGGAGAGTTCCCACTAAAAAGCCACTAGAAAGCTCATGAGAAGAAGGAAAGCCCTCTAATTGGTCCCTCTTCCCTAAACTCTTACACCTTACTAAAAATAGATCCAAAAAGGGGGACTTCAAAAAGGCAAATTATGTCTTAGCACAAATATGTAAGGGTGGTCTATCTAAAGTCAAGCCTCACAAGAGTTGATTTTAGTCCAACTTGGGAAACCAAATTTTTGGAAGGGTCATATGGTAAACTAGAGGCTATCCTAGGGTTAAAATGGCCCTTAACTATTGGTATAACAAGTGGGCTACCCAAAAATGACCCCAACACACCCCTAGACACTTCATAACCCCTCCAAAAGTCCACTTTAAGAGTAATTTCGAAATCCCAATGAGATGACCACACTCCCATCTCCCAAACCAAGGTATACATATGGGGATTCACTAATGTACTGATCTAGGCAGGTGGACAACCATTCCCAAGTTGACATGTCCTGGCCTTTTGTGCAAAACACAAGTGTCAAATGGCACACACAACATTTACACATTACTTGGCCATGTCATATCCACTTAGGAAAAACTCACAAAGAATTAAGAAATACATTGAAGGATTACACTTCCACAATCAACCAAATACATTTATGAATAAAATTACAAAACAACGAGGTCTTGTCTTCATTAGACGCAACCTTGGCTCAAACTGAGTTCACATATCCCTTTGTTTGTTTCCCCAGATAAAATACCATGGTTTCCTATCTACACACTCAATTCAAATATCAGTAGTCCGAGGAGATAAATATACATAATAAGGAAATAAGTAATATTCAACATTTAGGGAAATCATCAACATACTAAGTTTATCACTAAAGATCACAAGAATACATCAATTTCATTTTAAGCATTTAACATAAGATAAGATTCATATTGCATGAAATCAAAATTAAATATCTATTTCTAATAATTTCCAAATTCATCAATTTCCTATAACATATTCATAATATATTTCCAAATAAATTGTCTCAGAAATAAATGTCCATAATAGAAAACATAATATAGTCCATAAGGTGCATCATAAAGCATCATGTGTCCACACATCCAAAATGATCATTCTGAGGCATAAATCATAAAATCCATAATGTACATAGTGCATCGAAAGTAAAGTGTCATATGCTAAATCTATCATAAGCAGAAAAACTAGAAAACTACGATGGGGTTTGGGGTGAGGCCTCACAAGTAGATACCTCTTGGTGAGTGTCGGTTGCATCCTTCATCTCTGTATCTGTATCCTTTAGAGAATCTGATGCATTTTTATTTTGTTCATTACCCATGTCCTTGGGTATATCATCATCTTTCTTAGATGATTTCTCCTGACTTGATTCAATGTCAATTGCTTGTATTTAAATTTTTATGTTGATCAGTGTATTGACCTCTGCAGTGTCAATAGTTGTATCTTGTCCGTTGGTATTGCCCTGTGCAACATTGATAACTTCATCTTTTTGCACTTCTTCTACAGGGTCTTTTCCTATAGTGTCATTGATAATGTTATCCAACCATGATTCATCATTGATATCGTCAGTTATGTTACCTTTTATTATCAAATCTACCTTGGTAATCTCTTCTTCATTACTCAAGTCAATATGAATTGGACTTGGTGGAATTTGACTTTCCTCATTCTGTGTTTTGTCAAGAGTAGTGTTGGGCCATACTTCATCTATAACTTCAGTATGTTTGGGGCCTGCTGGATCACTCTCTTCTTTATCGAATTCCATAGATGAGTCATCTTGTATATCCTTGATGATGATGTTTTCCTTCTTCGGGCTAGCTTCCTTAATGGGTTGGTTAAGTATCTTGCACCACTTTTTAATGTTGTCTTGATCAAGATCAATTAGCTTCCCTTTAAGAAATTCATATGCTCTCATTTTTGGTGAGAATTGCTTTTCATATTTCTTCATCATATCACTTATTTCTTCCTTCTTTGAATCTGAAGGCATAAGAGTAAAAAGTACTCTTTCTCTTATTTATTTTTCTTGATGCAGAGCAAATGTCTGTCGAGAAGAAACTCTCACTAATAGTTCCTTAGGAACGTTATATTCTGAGAATTGTAGTGGAACATAATTATGTTTGCACATTTTAACTATAATAGCATCTTCTATCTTTTTTTGATCCTCTGGATCAAACTTTAACCATTTCCTAATGTTAGGATCACAAATAGATGGTGATTCTGAAATATTCTTATAGATTTCATCAATTGTCTTTGGAATCAAGGGTTCTTTCCCATTTTTCACATCTATGTCAGCTTCATCCATACCTGAGTCTTCTAGATCCTCTTTTGTCCTAAACCATTTCCTCATTTCGGTCTTTATTTCCTTAGGTGAGACCATTTTTCTCTTGTAGGTTCTCACTTTACCTTTCTTAAGTGGTGAAGGAGTTGGTTCCTTTGCAATTTTCCTTCTTGTTCTTAAAGCGGTTTTTGTTCTTGCTTTCTTAGGTGGAGGTGGAGGTGGAGGTGGAGGTGGTGAATCTGATTGTGTACCCTCTAAATCATTCTTTTCTATTTCTTCACCGATAGGTGACTGGCCTTTGGTTTGTTCCTCCTTTCCTTATGTTTCCTCTTCACCTTCTTCAGTAACTGCAAATTGATTGGTTAACTTTTTAACCATTTTGTTCTTCTTGTTTATAATTTTCTTGATAGTAAGATCTATCTTGATCTTTGGTTTGGCTTGTTCATAAGTGCCAACTCCTTCTTTATTTTTGTCAACTGGTTCATTCAATAGTGCCTTGATGCACTCAGTGGCTTGTCTTGTTTTGATCTCATATTCTAAATGTGATAGCCAGGATTTCCTAGGTACTACTGGTTTGATATGGGTAAAATTAGTATCTACCATAAAACTTATATCCTCTTTGTATTCTTCTATCAAACTTTCAGGTATCCTAGTTCTAGCTTGCATCTTTCCTTTAAATCCTTTGAAATACTCATTCATTAGGTCATCAAAATATGTTCCTAATGACTCTATATGCTCACATATTTGTATGGTGACCAGTTTGCTTGTATCCCATACTACTTTTCCTATGGAAGGAAAGTATTATTCAAAGTAAAAGAATATGCACATAATGAGGGAACCAAACTTACAAGTGTTTGTTCTTGAATATCTTATGGTGTTCATGTTCTCCTCGAGTTGATTCAACAAAATCTCTGCAAGATCCATCTTATTTCCTTATTTGATGAACTTGTAAGTTGTGCTCATAGCAGTGCTTGCTATGTTGTTAATTCTGCTAGCCTGGAAGATCTTGTATCCTACGACACATGCACCAAACTTGAGTTCTTCTTCGGTGATAGTGTTAACCTTGAGACCTCTCTTGTCTGATTTTGCACCAGTTATCTTTTCCACTTCCTTTAGGGATGGGTGCTTGTGAGCTTGTGGTTTGTCGATTGTAGGATATCTAATAACTGCATGAATAACATCCTTTGTTATTCATTTTGGCTTATTGAGCCATAATGTCTGGTTATGCATTTTGGTGAGAACTATCTTTATCCATTTTTTCTTAAAAACTCTAGGAAAGTGTAATGCATTTGTGAGACCTTTCACTTCCAGATGCTTGTGTTCTTCTTTCAAGTTTCTAGATTCATTACAAAGTTCCCTATAGGCATTATCTTGGTCCAGATCTCCTAATTCCAAGATCTTCCAATGTATAAAGGACCTTACATCCTCTACTAGCAAAACCCTAGGTGGGATTCTGGAGAATGCTCTAGAATCATCAGGTTTTCATGTGATTTCTGAGTGCGGCTTGTAATTAGGTTCAACACAAGTGCCTCTGCTAATAAGATTGATCGTTTTCTTATTATCCTCTTTCAAATTTTCAACTCTAGAACTAGATGCCATCATTTTCAAAAATTTAGGGCTTTCCATAATTTAAATAGTGCGGTCGGTGAATGTAGGTAGTTACTGAATCTCTTTAATCATTCATGAATCCTTTGAGTTGAGTTAAAATCTTGCTGAGTTCGCAGCTCAATTTTCTCTCCAAACGCTCTTCTTAGCTCTGCTTGGTTGCTCAAAAATTGTGGGTGCAAAATGAGTTCTTCCGTCGCACTTTTATAACTTTTGTGACCTTAATTGTCATTAATGCCCAACAACTCATCAGTATACAGAGATTTATTTTTTCAGTTGAGACATAAATAACATCTTTGATGTAGGCGCAAAGTGTTGGGATTGCTAGTAGCTTTGGTGACTTCACCGATGATTGTCGGTAAAATGGCGAAGACAACTTTCATCGGCTCAAGGTTTACCGATGTCCGTCGGTTTACACTTAGCAACTTGGATTTTGTGTAATGACCGATACATTTTGGTAAGTAGTGTTAAATTTTCTCTGTGTGTTGACTGATGCTAATTTGTACCCATTAACCGATTGTTGTTTTTCAATTATATTACAAGTACCAATATAGTGCATCTTCAATACTGCTAATTTTGTCTATATGATCAATATGTAAATGGAACTGATGCATGATATAACTTGTCATAATGCAGTTCCTTACTTACTTGTGCAATTTAGTTGGAAATAGTGATGCCACCAAATCCATTGGATGGGGCATCATCATTTGCATTTCTTGTTCTAGTACCTTCAGTATTTGTTGCTTTTACCCACATCTTGTTTCTCATCTTCTTGATGTCATCAATGGTGTTTCCATTGGGATAAGTGCTTGTTTCTATCAGTCAGTCCTTGCAATATTTTATCACATGTCCAACCTTATGATAATGTAAATATGCCATACCTAGATTGAACCATCCTCTTGGTTTTCTACTCCATTTTCTCATATAGTTGGCTGATATATGACCATACCTTCCACATGTTGTGCAATTTACCCATGTGTTGTAGTCACAAACATATGAGTTACCTACTCTTGTCAGTTTGTAGCCATTATCAGGTTCTTTTGGTGTCCATGCTTTCTTATTCTTTTTCCAGCGTTCCTGATATGTATGTCCATTCATTTTTCAGGTAGGACAATACTTGTCCATGTAGGTTTCCTTCTTTGGCTTTGTCATCTTGGATCTGCATTCATATGCCTTGTGTCCTGGCTTGTGACATCTATAACAATTACCAATGAAAGTAGATTGTGATTGAGGAATACCTTTCATTTTGTTTCTACAAATGTTTGAGGTGTGGCCTAGTTTTCCAAAGTAATTGCATGACAACTTCTTGATCCTAGGAGTTGCATAAACATTCCTTTGTTCTGGTTGATTAGATGATTCTCCATTGTCAGCGTACCCTATTCCTGTGTAGTTGTTGACTCTTCTTTGACCGTCAAGGAAATCATCCATTCTTTTAGTGCTATCTTCAGCTTTCTTGATCAATTCATTGTGTTGATTCTGAATTTTGACTTCACGCTTTAGTTTCTCATTCTCTTCCCTTAGCTCACCGATGATCTGCATTCTTTCAATGAGTTCAATATTTCATCTGTTTGCCTCTTGACTCATAAGAATAATCCGGTTGGTAATCTCATGGTGATGATCAATAAGTCTTTGAATCTCTAATTTTTTTTCTTGTAGCTTCTCAGTGATTTTTTTCCTATCATCAATAGCCAATGGTCTCTCTGATTCATATTTTCTTGAATCATTCATGACATCAATCATTTTTACCATCTGAGTCTCTTGGCCGATTTGCAGCATCTTGGTTTGCTCTATCAGATGTAGATTAACTTCTTGTAGACTTGTGATCTCTTCGACTGATGTGTCTGATGATTTTCTTGTTGATGATTCAACATAGTTGAAGTAATCTGGGATCTCCTCTTCTTGATAATATTTTTCATTAAGCCTAGTTGCCATGATCTTTCTTTCATCAAGCAAATTTCTCATTCTTACTCTCACCTCTTTATACTGCTCATATTAAATTTGAATTTGTAATTTCTCATTCTCAATAGTCTTGTGTAGTCTATACTTTTCCATTGTGTTGATCTTTTCTCTGCATTCTTTAAGCTTTTCAAGAAAGAGACAAATCTCTGATACCAATTGTTGGAATTATTGGAATGATGTACTAAGAGGGGACGGGTGAATCAGTACCTCTAAAATTTTTTATGTGGTTGGCCCATTAACCTTTGAGTCATCATATATGTATATACCTATCTATCTATTCATCTTTCTATATGTATGTGAAATCATAATATAAGTTATTTACATATGTAAACATTCAATAAACATTCATGAAAACAAATAACACATAACACATGATATGATATCATAGAAAACTCCTATTAGGAAGTAAAAACTGTGGTGAGGATGTCTACCCACAAAAATTCACTATCTACAGATAAGAAGGGAGCTGGTAAAGGCTTACAATTGATCACTTTTGATGATCTACCCTGTTAAGAGTATTAGAGTGGAAACCAGTTAGAATCTACTTCATTTGAAGCTTTAGCAACACCGTTAGGTGTGCACTCTGTAAAGATATTTATCAAAGAAATATTAATTCCACCTTATACAAAATGATTTTAGTTGTGATGCACTTGTTAGAATGCAACTACAATATAAATTTTGATCTGATAGTGAATGCAATATCTAATTGCTGATAACAGATCCTATCTAGCTTATTGTTGGAAACACTGAGAGGGGGTGGTGAATCAGTGTTTAACTAATATATATATTGAAATTCAATCTTAACACAAGAACACATAACACATGATATGATTACGGGGAAACCTTGATCAGAGGAAAACCCCGATGGGAATTAGTACCCACAAATATTGCACTAGTATAATGAACCTATTAAAGTTCCTTTGCCCTATTTGGAGCAGTCTCTACAATGCAAGTACAATGACTTGGTTAAAGGCCTAACCCTATCAGGAGTCTTTTACAAACAACCCTATTAGGGGTGAGGACTCACTATCAAAGAGCTCACTGCTCAATAAGAAAGAAGGCTACAACCTCCCAAGAATAGATATGCACTATATCCAAAAGTGAACTTTTGTAGATGACACAGATGTCTGATCAGTTCTGTTTATTTTATTATGCTCTTATCTTCTTTAAGGGATCTTTCTCATACTAACATCTTTATACATTCTTTAATATCTCTACTCGGCATCTTTCTTTGACACCTGTAATATACCTTTACATTGCATATGTATATGTTTATACCTGAATAGACGTGACTATAAACAAGACCTTAGTCGGCCCAAAAGCAACATTCACAATGCTTGCAAAAAAATTGGCTTGATATTGTTTACAATAATGTTTAATACATGATTACAAACTTATTACAATAGGCGCTTAGCCTTTACACAACAAAAGATTACATGCTAATCAAAACCCTAAAGTCAGCTTCATACTCTGTATTTTGAACTGCTAGTGTACTTATTCTTTCTATAACTTATCTGTACTGAAAATTCCATACTATGCATGTATAGGGTAAGCATAAGAAAATATCATAGAGCTTATGTATGAAGGTGCTTAGTTTGGATCAGTCGTACACATGTGCGTTGGTGCTCTGATCATCTGTGTATCTCTATTCTGTCTTGTCTTCTATACTTAGTCAATTTCCACTACAAAGTTTGTTGTCAAAAATTCATATGACTTTGTTGCCATAATGACAAAAAAAAATAAGTCATATACTCCCTAGGAGTCAACTTTCCAACAATCTCCCCCTTTTTCATTAATGGCAACAAAGGAATGTGACCAAGTTACTCAAAATTGACTAACACCAAAAACTGTATATTATCTTCTTTTAACATATACTATATCATATTTCTTTGCATATATACACTACTCCCCATACATACTTTACTCCCCCTTTGACATTAATGACAAAGGTGTCAAAATTGTAAGTCTCTAGATAGTTACTCCATGTATACATCTAGTTAGGCTATCTGCAAATTCTTGATCTCTTGTTGTCATAATGCCTTTAGTGCAACAATTGTTTATAGATGGGCACATAAGGCATATGTAAGCTTTTCCATCTTTGTTAGATCCATGTTGGGTCCTTGATCATAGGTAGCAATGGTTGCATCAATCTGTTTAATGTTCTCATCCAGAACTGCTAAGGAGGGCACAAGTGCATTTATCAGTTGAGTATGCCTAATCCTTATCTTACTGATCTCCATTTTAGCTTTTTCTATCTTGTCTATATAACCTTGATAGATATTGTTGCAGATGTTTATGTCTTGGGATGATGTTTCAACTAATTGTCTTATGTTATCAACCAAGATATATGCCTCTTCTATATTTTTGATATGTTCAGAGGTGAGTTTGCCTCTGTCCATGCAATTTTCTATAACCTTTCTACCTTTTGATTCCAACTCTTTCAACATTGTGTGACCAATCTTTAATGACTTTAAATCTAAGGAAAAATTCTTTATCAGTTCATTTAATCTTTCCTTTTTATACTCATCTTCTACAATTCTAGTAGCTGATTCTACTAAACTTGTAAAGTGTGCTTTGAAGCTTGTTAGGATGCTATCTACATCATCAACTGACTAAATTTTAGCCACTTTCTTGTGTGTAGGCACTAGGTCATTCAGAATGTTCACTGATTCCAAGAAGAGAGGGTTTCTCATAACTTTTTTCTCTTTGTATTTTTCCATGGCTAGGACACTGATCTTGATTAAGTCTTCTTCTCTCCATGCATCTAGACTTGCTGAGTCAGGAGTTAAACTTGAAAACAATGAAGTTGATGGTTAGATGGATGGTGTGAATATAGTAATCTGACTAGTATCCATGCATTCAATTTTTACTGGAATCTCCATGGATGGTGTCTCATTAGTTTTATTATCTTTCTCTCTATTCAAATGTTGAATCTTTAGAGGGAACTTTATCTTGTTGTAAAGATGTGTCATCAGTGCATACCTCCTTTGTCTCTTCAGTGCTTACAAATGCTTTTTCAACTTTTTCCATATCATTGTCAGAAGTGGTCATGGATATCTTCATATCATCAATCATGATAGTATCTCTTGAATCTTTTACTGTATCAGAAGCTATTAAAGTTGAGGGCATTGAAACCTGTAAACCTATCTTAGGTGCATTTTGACTCACTGGTTCTATAGCTTGTTTGGGAGGAAATGGAGTTACCTTTGCTGTAGGCAACATTGAAGGATACATATGTCTATCCATAAATACCTACTCAAAAGCTTTCTGAGTCTCTTCACTGACCAAATCATACTCTTTATTCATGATATGAAGTGTTCTAGTTTTTGTTCTGAGAAGAGGTTTAACGAAGTCCAATAGTATAGCTTTCTCATCATGCAATCAGACAAGGAGAAGAATATCTAATGTTTCTTCTCTTATCCTCATATCCTCTTCAATTTCTTTCCTTTTTAGTATGTCCAGTATGTTCCATAGTTTGTCTAGTATAACTATCTTGAGTTCCAATACTGACATCTTGAACTTAATCATATGAGATATAATCATTGAATGAATTTCTGATTCGTCTATCTCTTGATACCTATCATAGACATTCTTGATAGATTCTATTCTTCCTTCATTAACAATTCTATTCTTTAGGACTATTAGTTGGGCCTGAATCCTACCTCAGGAGGGGCTTGTGTGTTCTTTAGCTTTCTCCTTGTGGTCCTTGAGGATGGATGACTTGTAGGAACTTGCTTCTTCCTTCTAGTCAACTTGTTGGGTACAGAAGGTGGAGAAGATTCTAGATCAATGGTGGTTGATGGTACAGATGTATCTTCATTTAATTTCTTCTTCTTCTTTTGAGGCATATCATCAGACTTTTCAATTTTTACTTCTGTGGGAGTTTTCTCAAGTTCTTTCGCTATCTTGGCTTCCCTAGCTCTGGCAAGGTCTTATTATGTAACACCATGAAATTTTAGGATATTTGAAGTAATCCTTGATGCCTTTCTCTTTTTGTCTACACTGTACAAGAAAAAATAAACTTGGTTTGTCTTTTCTCTATAGGTACCCCATCTAGCTTCATTGGGATCCTTGGGCATAAATAAGAGAACTTGTTAATAACATTCCAAAACATGTTCTTCAACTTCATACCCGAGAGGGTGAATCTATTTTGTTCTAGGCTCAACTGCCTCCATGCAAGTATAGTTAGTCTCCACCATGAAGCATATAGTGTCTTTGTATTTCTCAACTATCTTCTCAGGTATCTTGAACCTCTTCTGCTTCTTGATCCTAAATATTTGCATATCCATGTCCATAGAATCCTTCACGCTACTCTCTGATGTAGCTTTGAGTGATATCTGAGACATAGTAGGTTTACTCTTGTCTAGGTAAAGATTGGAAACTTTACCTACTATTTTGAAGTAGAGATAGATGATCAATGAGCCAAACCTGAATATCTTTCTCTTGTCATGCTTAATAGCTTGAATATTCTCAATCAGCTATGCGCGTAATAGTTCACATACATTGTACTGAGTGTTGTCTCTCACCATCCTTATTACTGCTAGAACTGTTGCTGCAGACACACTATTCAGTCTGCTTGCCTGTTGAAACTTGTATCCAAGTATCATAGTGAGTAGTTTGATATCATCCTCCTTAATAGGATCAACTTTCATACTGCGCCTATCACTTCTTGATAAACATGCTTGTTCAACCTGCTTCTTAACATCCTTACCAGTAGGAAGAACTAGTCCATTCTTGGAAAGTCCAGTCATTTCATGAACTAGGTCTGTAGTGATGCAGATAGGAACCTCACCAATCCAATAAAGGTCTTCATGTATCTTTCTCAATAATATTTTCACCCATTCTTGCTCGTAAAACTAATGTGCATTAGAGTACTCAAAGATAGGGTTATTAGTGAGATGTACATATTCATCCTTGAATGAATAGTCTGGTTTCATCATTGAGGCCATGAGAGTAGTAATATTTTTATCTCCAATCATTTCCTTTTTATAGTATATGTACGCGCGAATTTCTTCTACATGCATGACTCCTAGCGGATTCTTACAAAATGCTCTTTCTACATCATCTAGTATGGAATTGAAGGGATTCTTCTTAAACACAAATCTTTTCCTTTCAGTAGTGGCCATACTTGTTTCTTGGATAAATAGGGTTTCACAATGATTCAAAATGAAGGGACTGCTAGGGTTCCATTTCAACTTGCAATCTGTTCACAAACTGATCAAATTGATACCTTTGAATTCTTTGATGCTTAGTGCTCTTGTGCTCTGCAAATTTTATGATCTCAGATGTAAACAATGAGAATAATCAATCAATCCACTGATTTATATAAAAAAAAATTGTATTTAATGTCGTAAGTGCTTTCATTGAGACTTTCAAACTTTATTCAGAATGTAGTATAGATAATGCATGAATGCATACTACATTTATTTGTTATCACTGACATGTATTCAAAGGCGCATACTCAGAGATGAGTATACCAGCCACGCAGGGGTTTAGAGCTAGAATAGGTCCCCCTAAGACCATGAGGGTCAACTATCCTGAAGTAGAAGGTGCATCCACTAAGGATGCATCTACTACCTTGTTCTCTTCATTATCCTTCTTTACTTCAATCCATATTTTATCTGAATTAGCTTTAGCTTGTACAAACTTAACTTCTCCCGATTCTTCAAATAGAGACTTGTTAGGATTCTCTTGACCTTATGTTCTTGACCTGCAGAACCTTGAGATGTGCCCAACTTTTCCACATGAGTGACAGATGATAGGAGGTCTGATGTTATTCTTCATTATGGTGCATTGTTTAGCTGTGTGTCCATTTTAATTACATATCTGACATGTAATATTATGTAAGTTTCTTTGATGTTTATTTCTCTAATTATATTGAGTATGATTCCTTTGGTTCAATTGTGACTGATTTCTTTGATTTGTCCTGCAATGAATAGCCCTATGACCAAACTTGTTACAGGAGTAACAATAACCATTAAAAGGTCTTACTTATTTACAATCTCTTGCCAAGTGCCCATGATTGTTAAAAGAATAACAAATTCTGTTAACTTGCTTGAGTTCATCTTTAGGTAGTTTAGTTTTAGTCTCTTCTATGTTATCCTCTTTCCTTGCTTCTGTGGATGCTTCTTGTGCTTTCTTTGTTTCTTGTATTGAGTTGATTTCAGTTTGAGCTATACTGTATCCCATACCAGTGGTATCACCTTTAAGTTTTTGTGCATAAATTTGTGATTGAATTAGATCAAAAATTGTGTGTATTTTATCAATCTTGTCTTTTGCTCCTGATAATTCAGATTCAATCTTATTCTTGATGTTTTCCAGTTCCAATATTTTCATATTAGCTTGCATCAGTTCTTCATCTAACTTTTTATTTTCTTTGTTCTTCTCTTCAACAGCTGTTAGGCTATTAGTTAACTGATCATTCAATTCTTCTTTCTTATCCTTTCATGATAAATTTTTTTCTTTCATTTTCTTGACCATTTTTCCCAAATCATTTGTAGAGAAATCTTTGAAATGTTTTCTTAACTTTTTGACAAGCATTTGTGAGCCATCAAATTTTAGTTTAAGTTCCTCATTTTCTTTCTCAGATCTGTCTAGATCTTCAAGGGCTACTTCAAGATTCTTTTTTAGATGTTTTTCTTCTGCTGAATCCATGATCTCCTCAAGTGGTTAAAATTTCTTACAGAGGACCAGAGCTCTGATACCAATTGTTGGAAACACTGAGAGGGGGGGGGGTGAATCAGTGTTTAACTAATTATTCTATTTCAGCAACTTTAAACATAAATCAAATATATATCACTTGAAGCTTAACAAAAGAACACATAACACATGATATGATTACGGGGAAACCTTGATCAGAGGAAAACCCTGGTGGGAATTAGTACCCACAAATATTGCGCTAGTATAATAAAACCTGTTAAAGTTCCTTTGCCCTGTTAGGAGAAGTCTTTACAATACAAGTACAATGACCTTGTTAAAGGCCTAACCCTGTTAGGAGTCTTTTAAAAACAACCCTATTAGGGGTGAGGACTCACTATCCAAGAGCTCACTACTCAATAATAAAGAAGGCTAAAACCTCCTGAGAATAGATATGCACTATATCCAAAAGTGAACAGTTGTATATGACACAAATGTCTGATCAGTTCCAGTTATGTGCTTATGCTCTTATCTTCTTTAAGGGCTCTTTCTCATACTGACATATTTATACATTATTTTATATCTCTTCTCTACATCTTTCTTTGACACTTGTAATATACCTTTACATTGCATATGTATATGTTTATGCCTGAATAGACGCGACTATAAACAAGACCTTAGTCGGCCCAAAAAAAACATTCACAATGCTTCCAAACAAATTGGCTTAAGAATGTTTTCAATGATGTTTAATACATGATTAAAAACTTACTACAATAGGCACTTAGCCTTTAGAAAAAAAAATATTATACGCTAATCAAAAACCTGAAGTTGGCTTCATACTCTGTATTCTGAACTGCTAGTGTACTTGTTCTTTCTGTAACTTATTCATACTAACATTCCTTACCATGTGTGTATAGGGTAAGAATACGAACATGTCATAGAGATTATGTCTAAAGGTGCTTAGTCTGAATCGGTTGTACACATGTGTGTTGGTGCTCCGATCATCTGTGTATCTCTATTTTATCTTATCTTCTATACTTAGTCAATTTCCACTACAAAGTTTGCTGTCAGAACTTCATATGACTTTGTTTCCATAATGAAAGCATAAAATAAGTCATATAATCCTTGGGAGTCAACTTTCCAACACTTAAAATTTAAATATAATCACCTTGAGTGATTGAGTGATACCTTGTCTCTTCTTGTTGGTAGCCTTTCTGTGTTCTTGATAACTTATTTGATCTATTTCTATGATTTTCATGAATTCTCTTCTGCTTCTTAGATGCTCTCCATGGATACTATACTTTATCAACTAATTACAAGTCTCTTTTTTACAAATGATTGAACATCTATTTATACTAGTTTCTAGCTCTATTCTTGATTCATGCCTTACAAATTAACTCTAGATCCAAGGTTTACAACTTGACCTTGATCTTTAGTTAGATATGTTTTAGATCCATTAGGATGCTTTAAAAAATACACAATTTGCTTGCTTGACCCTCAAGTAAAGCTTTAAAAAAAATAAAAATCTATAAATAGAATTATAATGTTTTATCTGATGTGTAAAGTCAGATCCACTTTTTGCGGGTTCTGTAACTGATTGTCAGTTCTGATGGCCAGGATGCTCTATCATTTCTGTTAGTTTTGTACTCCATCAGTGTCCCTTAATTGAAATTTTTATCGGGTATGCCTTTTATGCTCCCTCGGTGATGTTCTCAAAATAGTATTGTCAGTAATTCTTGTCATCGGTTTGACTCTTGTCAATGTTCATCGGGTAATTCTATACATAGAATTTTTATGATAGACATTTTCATCTCATCAGGTATGCTTGATGTCTGCTAGTTATGCTTATACCGATGACCTTTATCATGTTTTTCCCTTTAAGTATACTAATGGAAAAACTTAATGTCATCAAATTTTACTGATTCTTCAGTTGTGTCTACATATGGGATATGCATGTTCAGATTCATGTTTAGTTATGAGTCTAAGTTAATTTACCAAAGGAACTAATCGTTTTTCATTTGAAGCATGATTTTTGGGTAATTTTGGTGGATCCGACTACAAGAAGTGATGTGTCTATTTAGTTAGTGTTGTGCGGTTCTAATTATGTTGCATGCTTGGTTGGCTGACTAAAGAAGCATTGAAGGGATTCCTAAAGTTGACAAAGATCATATCTTTTAGAGAAGATACTTATAGTAGTTCATTTGAAGATCACCAAGTGTGAATGATAGAAAAGAGATAGAAAAAGAATAGAACAAAATGTTGATTATTTTGGGATAGTAAAGACATTTCATTCATCAAATAAAGATCCATGTGAAGAAGCAGAGAATATATACAATTCATTGGAACTGATCAAGACAGAATGTCTAGTCAAACAGTTCATTATCAGATATAGTGTATATCTATTTTACTGAAGGTTGTAGCCTTCATCATATTAGCAGTGAGCTTTTGGATAGTGAGTCCTCACCCCTAACAGGGTTATTTGTAAAAGACTCCTAACAGGGTCCGACCCTTAACCAGGTTACTGTACTTATTGCATTGTAAATAACAACTTCTAATAGGGTTGTAAAGATCTTCTAACAGGGATTATTATACTCAAGTATAGTTCTTTGTGGGTGCTAATTCCCACTGGGGTTTTTACCTAGTTTGGTTTCCCCGTAACCAAAATTCTTGTGTTCTATTTTGTGTAATTTTAAATGTGTATGTGCTTATGATATTCTATAATTAATTGGAGGAAAGAACTAAAATAGCTGATAACTGATTTACCCCCCCCCCCCCATCTCAGTTATCCCTTGGGACTATTCCAACAAATAGTTGGTAAGAC